>PVIJ01008714.1:0-72086 GCA_004024925.1 Scalopus aquaticus
CAATGGAACCGAATAGAATACCCAGAATTAAAGCCACATATCTATGAACAGCTAATCTTTGACAAAGGAGCAAAGAAAATGCAGTGGAACAAGGACAGTCTATTTAATAAATGGTGCTGGGAAAACTGGACAGCCACATGCAAAAAAATGAAACTAGACTACTACCTCACACCCTGCACAAAAGTCAACTCAAAATTGACTGTATTAATCTTTAAAGCAATTAATTCAGATTTTAACTAAAGTACAGATTACACGAGACCTTTTTATTAGAATAGGTTTGATCCTGAGGGTGCACAACTAAAATGAAGGGATTTTAGTTTTCATCAGTAACATGAGCGAGAGGGGAAGAAGGAGTTGAGCAACAACAGCAAAAAAGATGGGGGACCCTAAAAGCCATGTTACCCAACATGGGTGATCTCATTACTTCACCAAGAAATAGCCCTACCTCACATGTTAGAAATATTCTGCCTTGACCTTTAATCAAACAGGTATTTATTATTTATCTTTAACTGTGTTGAGCAGCTTTTTTAAGGTTGCAGCATATTACGCGTCTTTAAAATTAAAGAGATATATTATGAAAAGCATGAAAGATGACCCACACTTATTCTCATATTCTGCATTGTCAGTCTAGTTCTTCACCCTTCGAAGTTATATACTCAGCAGTAGCCACTGACTGTTCATTTAGTACAGGACATTGTACTGGGTAATCAGAATGTACAAAATGACTAAAAAAAATAAGCTCTGCTCTCAGTGAGCTCACAAATGCTTTGGAGATACAGATGTTGAATTCATAAAGTGATTTGCAAAAATGTATATCCCAAATGTGTGTGTGTGTGTGTGTGTGTGTGTGTGTGTGTATTCACAAAACAATCATTAGAATGGGCTGAAATGAGGGCCTCCCTGAGGGCACAACGGGTTAAGTCGCAGCACTATGAAGCTATCAGCAGCCACTGCAGCATGAGTTCGATCCCCAGCTGAGGAGATTCCCACATGGCGCAGCAGATCTCTCTTGCCTCGCCCGCTGCTCCCCTCAGCAGGGAATTACAGTCGATCTGCCTGTTCTGCTCCCCACTCTGTCTCTGGTGAATCCTCTCACCATCCCACACCTCTGATCTATGCCCCAACTCTTGTATGCATAAATAAATAAATCTTAAAAAAAAAAGAGTGGGCTAAAATGAGAAAGACAAGACTAAATGTTGGTGAGGATTTAGAGTAACTGCAATGTTCATACAATATCAGTGGGAAATGTAAAGTGGTATGGTTACTTTAGAAAAACAGTTTGATGGTACAGTACTGTGTTGCTTAATGACATTTTGGTCAATGATGAACCACATATACAGTGGTGATCCCAAAAGGCTCTACTATATAGCCTCGATGTGTAGTAATTTATACCAAAGGTTTGTGGAATTACATTCTATGACCCGTGCACAATGACAAAATCACCTAAGGGTCTCAGGATATACTAAAGTGAACCACATATACTCTATGACTCAGCACTTCCAGTCCTAGGGATATACCCAATAGTAATGTGTACATATGTTCCTCAAGAGACATTTACAAGAACATTCATAGCAGTGTTACACATAATAGCTAAAAACTTAGCTAAATGACCCTATACAGTAAATAGAAAAAGGTTTTGTGGTATATTAACTTAATGAAAGGTATACAATTATGAGAATGTAGAAATGACACATACAGACAATAACATGAATAATTTCTCAAAATGTTGAGAGAGAGAACCCAGGCACAAGACAGTATAGACTAGAGATTCTGTTTATATAAAGTTCAGTACTAGGAAACATTAATCTATGATATTAGAGGTCAGGTTAGTGATTACCCTTGGAGAAGTAGTAATGGAAAAAGAGCTCAAAAAGGTGCTGGAAATGGTCTATCTCTTGATCTGATTACTGGTTACACAGGTACGTCTACTTTGTGCAAGTTAAATGAGCCATATACATTTAAATATCTTCCCTCTTCTGTATGCTTATTGTATTTCAATCAAGTTTACATTAAAATATACACACTCATATACCCCTGAATCCAAACACACTGAGGACAATAAACAGTCCACCACAAATACCAAGGAACCCTATATGTAGGAATCTGTCGGCAGCAGAGTCAGATAGGGTGTAACGAGGAAGATTTCTAAAGATAAGTATGATTTGAGTCAGGTTTTCAAAGAATGGGTTACAAACTGTAGTGAGGGTAGAGTGGTGAGTTCAGAGGTGTTAAAAAGACGCTTTCCAATAGGAGACACCACATGTGTGTAGAAGAGCCAGTCATGACAGGGTCTGGGTTACGATCCTTCAGTTCTTTTTCAAAATTTCAGGAGTATAAACCACAACACTAATTGGGAGCTCTGACTTCCTGTCGCTCTCACTCTGAAGACAGTGCAGCTGCAGTGTGGCCTTGTGTCAAGCCCACCCTCCCAAGGGCTGGCACCGACTCTCAGGTTCTCAGCACCTGTAACAATGACTGGCACATGGTTAAGTCCTCAAAATACGCTTGTAGGAGCTTTTTAGGTAGTAATGAATGAGTAACCAACCAATTACTTAGTCCAATAGGTATGCAGAAACTGTCTTGAACTGTTTATTTGTTCTGTGCCTTGTTTATATTAAAATCATAGAGTTGGCGGATTCAGGGATTTTCTGAAACAGATGACAGTCCCCAACTGTGGCCCACTAGGCAAGGAACGCCAAGAATTTCTCCCTCCGAACAGCAATCAGCACAGCGCTGTATGAGCCAGGTACTGCTGGAACAGATGGTGACATGTTTAAATCACAGCCCACCTTGAGGCAAGCAGCAGCTGCTAGAGCTCCTGGCTAGTCTGGTCAAGTCCTCCAGAGCCAGAGAGCCAAGGGCAGCTCTACTTAAAACCTGCCAGACGTTACTCCCATCTGCCCACCTCACACTACCTGCCACACCCCACGCCCCTCTCCTGAGAAGTGCTCTAGGACCCTGGCCCCGCCCCCAGAACGTGGTACTACTCAAATGCTCTTCCTGGCTCCTGGGAGTCAGACTCCTGGTGATGCCACTGAGATCACAACTGACGTCTTACCGCCATCTGTTACTGGGGTAGTAGGAAAAAGCCTTAAGGGACACCTACTATCTCTTTTTCACCTCGCTACCTCCCCAACATGTACATTTAAACAGCTCTCTCTGCTCTGTGGAAATGCAAAGAACAGCAATATCAGAGTGGAAAGGGGCTACAAAACCATTCCATCTCTTTGGGGCTAGTAATGCTGCTTCATAGTTTATTGAAAGAAAATGGTCCAATAAGTCAAAAAAAAAGTTTTCAGCAGGTTTTCAATGAAGTATTATATATAATAATAATAATTGGTAAGCAACCTAAATGTTATGCAGCATGAAAACTACTTTGTAATTTATGATACATCAGCTCAGTATAGTACTCTGAAGTTATTCTTAATCATTATAAAGATTATCTAAAATTTGGAAACATGTCCACAGTGCCGTGATCATTCAACTCAGAATTCAAAATTGTATCTATGCTCCGATAGCCTTCTATTATAGTGTGAATGAGGATTGGAAAGACACATGACACAAAATTATATGTAATGCTTTGGCACTGTGGGATTATTTTATTCAGCGCGTTTTTTTATTCAGAGGATCACCTAATACTGTTAAGGCTGAATAGTCAACAATGTATTATTTCTGAATCTCAGTGTTACCATCATATCATTTTCTTTGTTTCACTAATTACAGCAACTGAAAACCAACAGAAAGAAATTGTAAAGAAATTTGGGGATTGTTATTTTAAAAACCATTTTTATCTCTCAATTCCTAGACATTAGACTACAACATTTGATTTTTAATCCTCTGTTTAATCCCGCATAGTGTCTTGCCCCATTTGTTTCATTAAAACTGTTGAGTCAAGAGAAAGAACAGTTCCCCACCGCACTCCACAAAAGAATTTGCAAATAATCAGATTAAAAGAATTCATCATTCAGTCTGGGTTGGATTCTTCCAGAAGCAAATCCTGAGACATAGATTCAAGTATAAATAACACCCTGTGAAAATGATCCCAGGAAGCTCTGATCAGGGCAACAGGAAATAAGTCAGGGAAGGGGAAAAACCTGTACAGGTTATATCACCAGGCAGGTGATGATGTGGGCAACTGGGACATGCTACAGAACGTGTCTCAGAATTCTCCTACCAAAGGGTGCAGAACTTACCCACCAACTTGCCAGCTATCATTTGCTGAGGGCTGCTTCTAAGGCATTCACTTACCCTGCACGTGGGTGAGCATAATCTCACCAGAAAAACCCCACAGGCAGGAAGTATCAAGTGCTCCTGCTAAGAAGCTAATGTTTGTGTTTATGGGAATCAGTGGTGTATGCTGAGAGGCCGCATGACAGGGTACACCACAGGACTACGGGATAGATGCCAAACAGGAAGTAGAGTTTGAACTAATCCTGAAAGGAGGAGCGGATGTGAATGGGAAGCATAATCCCCATATCAGAGGTCCTCTGGGACAGTGAATTCACCCGCACCCTATAGGGCCCTTGACAAGTGCTCAGAGAATGTTAGTTTCGATTCCTTCCCCAATGAAGAATACGGAGAGCCTCCGAATTGCTCTTCAGTGAGTGTCCTCAAACTTTCAAGTGACAGAATGGAGGAGGCCAGGTGTGAGCCCAGTCTTGGAGCCGAGTGTATATATACAAGGGGTGCTCAGCAGATAAGAAGAAAACAGCCAGTGGGGATAAGTCTCTTTGTATGTTATCAATACCAGTAAAAAAAAAAAAGAGCAGAGGAAGAAACTAGGGGGATTGAAGATTTGGGGACTAACCAGGACTACAAGTCAAACTCTATCAGAAACTTTTAGAGAGATTTGTATTAAACCAGCGTGAGTGAATTATGTCCCATTTTCTCGTGAAATAAACATGACCCTTCCCCACTAAGGACAGAGAACAGAAGGGGGTGGGCGTGGGGGACGTGGCAGATGGCACCATACAGGGTTCTTAGTTGTTCCTGCTGAAAAGCTTGGAAGACGACCCCTGCCCACACTCCCAGCACCCCTCACATTTGAGCCAACAGT
Source organism: Scalopus aquaticus (assembly GCA_004024925.1). NCBI lineage: Eukaryota > Metazoa > Chordata > Mammalia > Eulipotyphla > Talpidae > Scalopus > Scalopus aquaticus. The sequence continues at coordinate 5,057 of PVIJ01008714.1, forward strand.
CAGAAGCGGTTTGGCTGTCAGTACTAGGGCCATCTTCTTTAAAGCTGACTCCCCAGCAGCCAATGTGAGGATTAGTTCTGGAAGGAGACCCAAATCATAGACACGTCACAGCGATTGGATCCTTGCTGCCTCCACAGCAACTGCAGGGATTGTACTGGGCAGGGAAAGCGGCACGCAGGCTGAACCAAATCAGGATTCAAGGGGGAACTACTGAGCAAGCCAGCCAGCCACTGGCTTCCTACCCAGTGGCTTCCTTCCTTCCCAGTAGGGCCTTCCTACTCAGCGGCTTCCTGAGCTGGAACTGGGAATCAGAGCCTTTGGTTATGGATGCTGGATTTCACACACCCCCGAGGACAGCTGTTGCAGGCATTTTTTTTTTCCTGCCTGTTTTTTTGTTTGTTTTGTTTTTCTCAGAGGTCAATGCAAATGTTTCAGGCACTCAAAAGAGTACACTGTGTCCTCCCTAATTCTCCTAATTCTTCATGAATCCTGCTAATCTTCAGTTGACGGTAGAAAAATCCCTGGATATATCATCAGGCTATTTCAGCTATGTCACTCCTTTCTAGCTGTCCCACTGCAGGCGAGTTAGTTCACCTCTCAAACCATGTTATCACAAGGCCTAAAGTTAAATACTAGCCTGGCCCCTCCCATGGGCCAGGCGCTGCTCTAGTTGCTCACTGCAGCTTCACCACAACCCTGCTGGGCAGGTGCTAACATCATACAAATGAAGAAACAAGGCACAGAGAAGGCAGGCATCTTGCGACACAGGGCGCCACAGCTGTGAAGTGACAGGTGTGGGGTTCGAACCTAGGTAACCTGGCTCAGGGGCTGGCCCTTTTCGCCACCATGTCTATCACCTCCCAGAAGGTAAAGTGCATGGTGAACATGGAGATCAGACTCGGTGCTTTTCTTTACATTTGGAAATGTACCATCATGCTGTGAAGCAAGCCTGAGGGCTGCTGGGATATGTGAACGTACCTGCACCACACCTAGCACTTGATGGGTGCTCAGAGAAAAGTTATTTTTATCCTCTCCCTAATCAGGCACATACAGCGCCTTTTGATTGCTCTTCTGTGCGTGTCCTAACACTCTAAGCCTTTCATCTCTCTAATAACTGATGGGGAGGAGGACAAACAAAAGACATCAGGCATAGCATCTCAGGTTTTGATCAAAGGGACGTAAGAAATAGGAAAGATATTAGGGTGCCCCATCCCTAAACGCAGTAAGACCCACTGGGAAGCCAGGGCAACAAGCAGGTTATTACTATAATAGCTGGTATTCTGCCAAATTCCCTTTTCTCGGGCAGAATCTTCTACACAGTTTATTTACTCACTGAAAAATTATGAAATGCTGCATCATGACAGAGCATTTAAACATTTTTTTATCTCAAATCCCAAATGCTATAAGACACATCCACTTCCCTCTTTCATCTTAGGGTAATAAAATCACTACGTAAACTGTGGGAAAGCATGGGTTTCTTCTCAGTACCCCCCGCCTCCGCCAAAACCTTTGATTACCAATTCCTATTTACTGTAAAGAGTCAGCATGGAGTACTGCATCCAGAAACGCATTTTACTAGACAATTTTCTTGAGAGTGCAGCATCTTGCCATAAAGGAAATAACTTGCAAGGTATTTTTTATAATGTCCATTAGGTTATAAATAATAACAGCAAATCTGCACCCACACAAACACACCACAGGTTAAACTGCATACACCTTGCCAGGGATTGTTATAAAGCCAGATAAAATTTGTCAGATTTGGGATAAGACTCTAAAACTTAAGAGAAATTAATGCACAATATTCTCAATGTCTCCCTGGAACGTCCAAAGCTGTATCTGAGGCAACCACAAAAATCCATGGAATTAATTTCATCCTCAAAATCAAAGCAGCTGTGTTAATAATTAACTTACTAAACAAAGTCATCTCAATTGTGTCTACAAATCTAGCACAGATTGAGATCAAACGTGGGACACAATTCAATTTTCCAAACTATGAACCAAATGCTGATGGGCAGTGAAAATGCCGACCCCAACATACCGACTAGATTAAATATCCTTCACATTATCACTATCATCCTGTTGTTCTTTGTGTGAGGACTTGACACCTATTGACACTCTTTTAGCAGGCTACACTCTTGAAATAGTTTGCTAGAGAGTTGAACTTGCTCCAGACATCTTCATTCCAGTTCTGATCAACATTTCCAAGGGCATTAGCCGGAGATAACTGAGCAACCTATGGCCAAGAACGAACACAAAGCTGACTCTTCGACCAGGGAATCAAACCCACGACCCCAACCCCATAAGCACCTAAGCAGTTACGGTGACTCACGCAGAAATCGGCAGCACAGCCACCACAGAGCTCAGCAGGTATAACCTAGGGCCGCTGGATGAAAGATGTACTACCTCATCGTTACTACTATTTCATAGCTGTGACTGGAAACATGTACTTAACCACAAGCTATTCAAAAATCACATGACAACAGATGATCCCTGTTAAACAGATTTAAATGGAGGGATTTAAACTTAGGGCTCATAGCCTGAAAATCACATGCTTCCCTCAAGAAATAAAGTGCTTGCCCATCTCAAGGAAAGAAGAGCATCTTTTCTCCAACCTGGGTGAGATGAGGTTTCAAGGTAGTTCACTATGTTATTTTAGGTGTATTTGTTTCTTACAGCTGTTGTAACAAATTCCCAAAAACTTGGTGACTTAAACCAACAAAAGTTTACTCTCTCATATTCCCGAAGGCCAGGAGCCTGAAGTTAAGGTGTCAGCAGGGTCGCGCCCCACTAGGAAGGCTCTAGAGAATTCTTCCTTGGCTCTTCCTAGCTGCTGGTGGCTTCCCGCAATCCTTGGGGCTCCTTGAATGGCAGCTGCATCACCCCAACCTCTGCCTGCATCGCCACGCAGCCCTCTTCCTGTGGCGCTCACGCATGCTCACGTCCCATCTTATCAGGACACCAGCGCTGGACTCAGGGCCAGCCCTAATCCAACACGATCTCCTCTTCACTAGTTACACCTGCAAGGATCCTATTTCCCAACAAGATCGCATTCTGAAATTCTGAGTGAACAAGAACCTTGGGGAGACACTGTTCACCCCACTGCGGTGGGCACCGCGATTCCTCACAGTTGCAGCTCTTACCAGACTCATCTCCCATAAGGCCTGTGATCCTACTTAAGGGTAGGTGACTGCAAACTGGTTTCCTCCCAGGTCGCCAAACTCCAGTCTAACTTGATAATTTACAAACAAGGTCCAAGTCAAAAAATACGGGTTCAAAACAGGGGAGAAAAGAGCACAGGGGACTATGGTGACGGGTCAGGGTGAATCGGTGGTGGGAAACCTGCGGGGGATACACAATAATGTAAAGGATATAAATTAAAAAAAAGTAACGTGAACAGTCTTTACCTTCTTTTCTTTGCCTAGATATCTCTTTTTTTAGATTTTTTTTATTTTTTATTTTATTTATTTTTTTAAAGATTTATTTATTTATACATACAAGCTGGGGTACAGGGCAGAGGCGTAGGGGGGCGAGAGGGTTCACCAGAGACAGAGTGGGGAGCAGAACAGGCAGATCAGAAATACACTGCTGAGGGGAGCAGCGGGCGAGGCAGGAGAGGTCTGCCGCGCCATGTGGGAATCTCCCCGGCCGGGCATCGAACTCGCGTCGCTGCTGCCGACAGCTCCACCGCGCAGCGCTCAACCGCTGCGCCACCAGGGAGGCCCTAGATTTTTTTAAATATTTACATATATTCATATTTTACATCACTGTTCATTTTGTATAATGTTTGATTTCTCCTCTCAGGCGTGGCCCCTGTAGAATCCCCACCACCAAGTCACCCGTGAATCATGCCATAGCCCCTTGTGCATAGTGCCCCTGTTTTACTTATAGGAGAAATACAGGGGAACCAAAAAAGGGATCAGGGAGGAGCAGGAAGAGGGATTAAAACAGCCAAGACATTTTAATGCAAGATAAAAGTTAAAAGTGACACAGAAATCAGCAAAAGCCTGATTCTTTTGAAAAACTGTTTCTTTTTGAACATCTTGCCTAAACATGAATTAATTCATACTAAGCATAGGAAGATGATTCTGATGCTGAATCAAATTGAGGACAACTCTAGAGCAGCTTCCAAGTGTGACGCCCCCACCCCGTCCATCAGTGCAGAAATCAGTTGGGAGCTCCTCAGAAATGCAGCATCTCAGTCCTCACCAAAGACCCACTGAATAGGAATCTTCTAACATTATTCTCCAGATGATTCATATGCTCTGTTGTAAAAGTCTGATGCAAAAAGTAAAAGAAGAGTCTAACCCCACCATAAAATTCCATATTTTCTGGCAGAAAGCGGTATTTGTTTTGCTGAGGGCTGATAGGGGATGTCAGACACACATACATGCACGCACTGGTCCTCTGCCTTCCCACAGCATGTCAGCCGTTTTCCAAATGAACAAGCTGTTTCCATGACATCAAACCCTTAATTTGAAGCAGATATACCAACCACCCAGGAGTGTGATAGCACAATGAACTATTCCGCATTTGTTGTATGTGGATTCTTGATCTCAAACATCTCCTTGAAAAATAAATGCTCATGGAAACCACACCTAATATTTAGAGTAATACTTTGACAAATGTGTCCCTCTTTTTTTCTCCTACAAGTAGGGCACTCTGCGTGATTCTGTGGTAAATCCTTTGTCATGGTTAATCAATCTAGGATAATAATATAAGTGTCTAGTAAAATAATTATACCACTGTGAATATTTGTTCTCCCATCTAGTGAATGCTTTTCTTTTCTCCACCACCATTCCACGACACTTTATTCTTAATATATTTTTAAAGTCAGTCTCTTCTTTGCTGTGAACATGCATTTTTCTCTCACTCCTCCCTTTTGAAGCATCTATACTTAACAATATCCTGACAGGAGAGAGACAAACTCAGGAATGTGTCTACAAGAAGTTCTTTTGCATTAAGAGCAGCCTAGAAAAAGAGTATATCCTAGCCTTTCCCTAAAATCCTCCCTTAAATGTTTATCTCCACAGTTTTTCTAAATTAATTTACCCAATTAACAAATTTTAAGGGGAAACCACGGTGAGCTGAATGCCAACCAGTTTAAAAATAGTTCTGCAGGGAACAGACCAAATTTAAAAGTGCAGAAAGGAACTGTGTATAAAGAGGGAGGCTAAATAAGCACGTACTCAATGCAGCTCACAGCCACAGAGCTGCAGGCTCAGATGCAAATCGGCTACACTGTGGAGGGTTCGGGCAGGAGCTGTTAGGAATTCTTCACAGCATTTTCTAGCCCATGACACCTACCAGGCTTTCGCCCACCTGCTCACACACCAAGAGAAACTCGCGAAAAAGAGAGCGTCGCTTGAATGCATAATTCCCAAATGCTTAAGGCAACTAGATGTCTGAATTTGAGGGATTCGGTCCATTCCTTGCTCCTATGCTCCAGGGATTCAGCCATCCAATCCCAGCGCTGTGGCTTATGCATCACTGCCGCAAAACACCTGCGATTTCTAAATATGTACGGAGAGTTTGGGGAAAAAAACAAGGTGATGTTCTCTCCACAATCTTCAAGAACTGGCTGTGTGACGAGAGTCAGCACCAGGGGAACCCAGCCTTTGGAAGGAAAAGGCAGTCCAGAAAATCCCTTTGAGACAGGCCGGGGGGATAACAGGAAACAAGAGAAAGGAGCAGGGAGTGAAGCAGGAATGACAAGAGAGCCCAGCTCACAGCTCAGCCACCTGCCTTGATCATGTCAGTCCCTCAAGGAGGCACGCGGGCTGCATCTTGCACAGTGGCGCGGTAGTCGCCTTCCAGCGTCCCCACCACAAGGATGTCACCTGCATCTGTTTTCCTCACTTCAACACCAAGTACATGGTGGCACACAGTAGGAGTTCATCTATATTTATTGATGGGATGAATAAACCAATCAAATAACTGATTAACCCAAGAGACAAAAAAGGTTCCCAGCAAATTTTATCAAATATAATTTTGGAGAATTATTATATAATGATACTTGTGTTCTTCTGTGGAGGTGTGGGAAAGGATGTTTCCATAGACAAAATAAAATCATATATTAAATATAAGAAAAACTTTAATTCTCATTGTGTTTTCTTAATGAAATACTATACACAATATAAATTGAAACACATGCAAGAGGGCCTCCCTGGTAGCGCAAGGGGCTAAGTCTCAGCCTATGAAGCTACTGCAGCCACTGCAGCACGAGTTCGATCCCCGGCCAGGCAGATTCCCACATGGCGCAGCAGACCTCTCCTGCCTCGCCCGCTGCTCCCCTCAGCAGTGTACTTCAGTAGATCCACCTGCTCTGCTCCCCACTTTGTCTCTGGTGAATCCTCTCACTAACCCCCCATTCCTCTGGCCTATACCCCAGCTCTTGTTTGTATGTATATATGGATGGATGGATGGATGGATGGATGGATGGAGAGACAGAGAGAGAGAGAGAGAGAGAGAGAGAGAGAGAGAGAGAGAGAGAGAGAGAGAGAGAAACACATGCAAGAAATAAAGTCAAGATTATTTTTCAGCTTGTCTAAATTTATCCTACATTGACAGCCCAGCTGAACAGAAAAGCCAGGCCAAGGTTATTGAACTTTCATCAAAGTGCCTGCCCAGCACTTTGCCTCTGTATTCAACACAAGCTTTCAGCTTTCCCTGGTTCCTCAGATTCACGCACACTACAGAACTTGATGGCGGTGATGAATAAATTTCCACGGATGGATGAACCAAGCAGGTTTATGAACCAACGTGCAGCAGTAAGTAACAAGCACATGAAAAAGATTCTGCCTAAAATATATGAAAGAATCTGGGAAAGAGGTATGTTTTTAGCATAACCACACACAGTAGAAATATAAGAGGGAGTAAATCTTGGCAATGTAAAAGGTCTGATAGTCTTCCAGATGCTCTACTATGGAAGAGAACGAAATAGAGCTTACACCATCCCGAGTCCCTGACCCAGCTAGGTCCCAGCCAGCACCCAGCAACAGAATAGATGGATCTGAAGAGCCCACAACCCAGACGTCAGATGGAGAAGGAGAAGCAGGACCCTGCATGAGGGAGGTGGACGCTAATGCTCTTTCCAACAGCAAAATTCGAATGGAACTTGGATTGCCAGGAACCTTCAGACACCAAACGGTATCACAATAAAGTGCTACAGTGCTCTAGTCCCTCTCTAACGCCTTCCCAAAGTTGGGGTGTTTCAGCAAGGCACCCTCCCTCAATGCGGGCTCTGCCTTTCTCTTCTCTGCTACCCCCCTGTGGGAGCTCAGTCACCGACACCAGCAGAGCTCATGTCTTAGCCCTTTCTGTCCACTGCAAATCAAAGAGGTCACCTCCTCCCCCTGCCCCAGGAAAGGCCATCACCACTGCTGGCCAGGACACACGGGGGGGGGGGGCAGAGAGCAGCCAGTCCCCTGACGCTATGGCCTCTTGCTCTCCTCATTCTCCTCAGTGCCGGCACCTGCACCCCTCCACCTGAGGGCTGTCCCTCAGCCTAGGTGAGGGGCAGGTGGGGAATGCTTAGGAGTTACCCCAGGAGCAATTCTCAACCAGTAATGATTGAACTGGGAGACAAAAAGTCCCAGCTTCCTTGTTCCTCGGGAGGGAAGACCCGGGGACACGCTTTGGGCCATCTCTCTGAGGCCGGCTAACCTGAGCCCCATTAGCCGCAGAGGTGCCGGCCTGACACATTCGTTACCAAACACACCCCTGCATTTTGTCGCACATGCTTCGTTTCCAAGCAAGGAAAGAACTGCTTTTGTTCCTGCGCACGTAATTACTGTGACACTAGAATGTGCCAGGGAATGGAAGAGTGAGGCAGACATGGCAGAGTCTATCTCTCCCACCTCTACTGCCCCCCGAAGCAGCCCTCAGTTGATAACCAGATGAAACAGCTCTGAGGCAACGCTTTGTACCGGCTCCCACTATTTCTAGTTCTCCACAGTACGAACTTGCTGCGAACACGTGCTTCCCTTCTTTAACTCACTTACCCACCACCTTGCCAGCGCCTCCTGTGATCGCCTTCCCGTTTATCTCTTTACTGGAGTCCTCACCGCAGAGTCTGCTTCTAGGGGAAAACAGGCTAAGCTAGGAAGGAGACACGATTCCAAATATCTGAGACACTACATGGTAAATAAGCCATCAGAGAAGGACATGAGCCCCTAAGTCCCCAAATTCTATTTCCTACAAAGTTTGGTGTGGAGGTAAAATGAAGCCCTTGCAGTTTAAAGGCGTCAGACTTACTCAAACATTTCAATCTAAAACGATCACTGCTGAGCCCAATGCCAGATCACCAAAGATTCTCATCTACGCGGGTCCTTCAGCATTTCTCTTATTTCTGTTCCACAGACTTTCTGTTCCTGGGGCTTCCCAGGAACATTGCCTAGTTGATCTAACAAAAGCTTCTAATAAACATAGACTTAGAAAATATTAAACCATTGAACCCACTGTTCTTCACCTTTCAAAGTGTACTTTAATAAAATTACCATATCTTTTATTCTTAGAGGTTCATTGCAGAGAATTTGAAAAATCCTGAACAAAAAAAGAAATAGAAATTCCATCACCAAAGAAATCCACACTCAGTTGACTCTTAACACAGGTGCAAACTACACGAGTTGGCATCTACTCAGACTCAGATCTTCTTGTAAACAGACGATATCAATAAATACAACGCAGTGCTAGAAATGCTCTGTACTTTTTTATGGTTTTCTTGACATTTCCTTTTCCATAGCTTACTTTAAGAATACAGTATATAGGGCCCCCCTGGTGGCGCAGTGGTTAAGCGCTGCGCTGTGGAGCTGTCGGCAGCGGCAACGCGAGTTTGATGCCTGGCCGGGGAGAATCCCACATGGCGTCGCAGGCCTCTCCTGCTTCGCCTGCTGCTCCCCTCAGCAGTGTGTTTCCATCATCTGCCTGTTCTGCTCCCCGCTCTGTCTCTGGTGAACCCTCTCGCCACCCCCACCTCTGGCCTGTGCCCCAGCTTGTATGTATAAATAAATAAATCTTTAAAAAAAAAGAATACAGTACATAATACACATAACTACAGAGCACATGTTAATCAACTGTGTGGTGAGCAGCAGCTTTAACTACTAACAAGTAGTTAAGTTCTTCGGGAATCAAAAAAGTTATACACATGAATTTTCATGAGTTGTACATGAATATATATTTGGAGTGTGTGTATATGTAAAATGCACCAATATATATGCATGTATTTATAGATCTATTTAAAAATTAGGATCATTCTATATAATATTTTTAAACAAATGTAATGACAGCGCTCAATGTGCCATTATCATTAGAGCTAGAGAATCACAAATAATATCAAATCTACAACGAATACATCAAAAAGCATTTTAGTTTTCATTTGTAATCTCATTTCTCTCCTCTACCTTGATAAAAACCATATTATATGAACTGGGTTTTTTAACATAGAGTGATTAAAACGTAGCAACCTTTTCCTTTTATGCCTGTCTTTCTAAAAACTTAATGAATAGTGAACTGGTCATCCAGCAGGTGGGCGGCGGGAAAAGGGAGAGGTGCCAAGTTGATAGAGAAGATAACTAGCTTCAGATAATCAAGGCTGATTGTGCATTCACTTTCCACAAATTCCCTGTGAAGGACAATTACCAAGTGCATTAAGTGTATGGAGTTCTATGTTGCTTCTTTTGTCCTCTCTGATTATCTGTTGAGCTGTTAGAGACCTCTCTCTGAGAATCATTTGTAATCAGTACATAGAAGCAAGAGGGTCCCTAACATGTGTGCACTGAATTTGGCAAATGGTTGGAAGATGTCCCCTCTAAAATAACAGTTAATAAGAGCTACATATAAAGGGTAGATGCCTTCCCAGAAGAAAACTCATCTAAAAAATAACTAAAGACATTGGTAAGGAATAATAATAATTGGTTAAGATAATTAAAGATCTTGGCTACTGATAGAATGATGTGCTAAATCTCTTAAAGGGGTTGGGGTCCTCCCCTAAAATGAAATCTAAAAAAAAAAAAAAAACAAAACATGAGAAATAAACTACAGTATTGGAAACCAGCTTATCTGAAACAAGTACATCTATAAAAGGCAAAAAGTGAGAATTGAAAAGGGAGGGAGAAAGAGGATTATGATGAAAACTAACTGAGCATTATGTGTGCCTTAGGCTAGGCACTTTGCGGCAGTTACGCTTCAAACTACTCCATGAAATGCATTTAATATTTCCACTTTATAGATGCAAACACTGAGGCTCCCAGAGATTAGGTAATACACAGCGAGGAGGGAGAAGAGCTGGCATTCCAACCATGACTGCCTTAGTTCAGTGTTGAGGGGTAAGACCTCATTGTTTATCAGAAATATTTCCAACAACATCATGCCCTGATTCTGCTAACTTTTCATGGTTATACAGACTGAAACACATTTACAACCAGCTACTAAACTTGATGAAAGTATTCCGTAAGTCCATTCAATTCCTATTTCTTACATGGGATGTCGCTTCCGGAATTGGCATTCCTGTTATCAATTACTATGAGCAATTATTCTGCCAAAGTTCTCAATGGAAAATGATAAACAAGCCACTCAGGACTTTGATAGTGTAAAAGACACTGGAATTGCCACGCAGCAACTACTTATGCTACTCTGTCTCTCCTGCCTTTATCCTTTTTAACGGAACCTCTAAAACCAAACTCTACATGGTCAGTGCTTCACTAACTCAAACATAGAAATCCCATTTCTCTAGCAGGGAGTATTTTAGGAACACACCTATAAGGCAGTTCTGACCAATGAAATGAGAGGGAAAGTGTACTGGAATTATGGGGAAAGTTTCTTCATTCTTAATGAGAAGCATACTGACTAGGGCCGCTTGAAGAAATGATTAATTTCAGGTTTGGAGCAGAGACTGTATAAAGTAAGCATAGGACATCTTGTCTTGTCAGAAAGCAAAGAAGACTTCAAAGATAAATGGAATTATATCAAAAGGACACAAATAGCAACCAGGATCTCCCTTTGACCAAATTTGTGACAACATGAATATAAAAAAGGACTATAATTGATTGAAATCTTTTGAATGTATCAAAATCCATGAACTCAAACTAATATTTTTCAAAAAGGAAGTCAAAACAAGCTCAATTATCACCATTATGTTACCAAACATTACTCTGAAAACTGGTAATTGAAAGTTAAAAGGTAACCATTTGTGTTGCCTTTCTAGCACTTCAGGGTAACCTAATAAATAGCCCTGGCTCATTTTCCTTTTTTCATAAGAATTTTAATAAATATTATTATGTAAATGCTAATGAAATCATTTTTAAACAATTATCTTCAGAGGGAGCTAAAACCATTAGGTAAAAAGGTTAATGGGGAACTGGATAGTTATACTCAGAGACAAAGCATCAACCGCCAAATTATTTACTAGTTGCAAGGAAAATAAGATTACATAGTACAATTTTATAATGAAGCAATCAAGCTGAAATTCCCTTATTTTAGCATCTGTAAAAAAGAGGCAACCAGGCATTACATAACTATATGATGCAGTAAGTACACAAGATGACCTAGGAAGTATTTCTCCTAAAAATGATTAATCTGCATGTACACAACTCTTAGATCTAATGGCCACTTTATAGGAAATACGAAGGTTAGAAAAACACTTCAAGGAAACAACCAAAGCGTGAATTTACATCATTCTACAGGAAAACAGGTCTGAGCCCACCAAAATTTTAATTTTACACGGAAAAGGAGAAAGGTAATGTTCTAGAAATGAGATTGAAAGAGACCTAGGAGATAAAGAAATTTTACGTAATGTATGACCCTTGATTGGTTTCTAGTTTGAACAAACCAGTCATAAAAGATAGTCTTTAGAAATGTCTGCAGTGTGGGGAAATCATGAAATTGGAATATAGACTGGCATATTAGATGATATTAATGAATAATTACTAGGTTTTAGGCATGACAATAATATTGTAATTAGTTAGGGAAACATCCATATTTTCAGAGATGCATTCTAAAGAAATTTCAGGATATGAGTAATCACTTTCAAATTATTCATCAAAAGACAGATGAAGCAAGTATGTCAAAATGGTAACAATGATTACATCTATGCAGTGGATATAGATAATTGTATATAGTTGTCTCTAGTTTTATGAGCCCTTGAGCTTTAAACAGTCCCAAAAAATGGATGAAGAGTGGCCCTCCCCTGGGGACTGCCGTGTCGCATACACTCCCGGAGGGTGAGACAACCCTCGAGACCCCACCAGGGGAGCAGGCCTTGAGGGAAAGTTGGCATGTAGGGAGAAAAGGGCAGGAAGAGGGCAAACCTGGGTCCCTGATGACACTGCTGAGTCACCGAATTACATACCTACTGGCTTTTTAATGTAAGATAATACATTTTTCTTATTACTTATGCTATTCTGAGTTGCATACTGTTACTAACAGTCAAAAATATCCTAACTAATAGCTACTGAAAATCAATTTCCAAGAGCACCATTCTCACGTCTTGTTTTTAAAGATTTAGTTATTTATGCATACAAGAGCTGGGGTGTAGGCCAGAGGTGTAGGGAGGGGGTGTGTGGAGGATTCACCAGAGACAGAGCGGGGAGCAGAGCAGGCAGATCCACTGAAATACACTGCGGAGGGGAGCAGCAGGCGAGACAGGAGAGGTCTGCTGCGCCATGTGGGAAGCTCCCTGGGCAGGATCGCACTCGTGCTGCACTGGGATCGAACTTGTGCTGCAGTGGCTGCTGATAGCTTCATAGTACTGAGACTTAACCCAACGCGCCACCAGGGAGGCCCCTCGTTCTCACTTCTTCAAATGCTCTTCCTGCAGACACTTGCACGGCTCATCACTTGCTCGCTTCCTCCAGGTCTCTGCTCAAACACCACCATGTCAGAGTACCCCAGCTTGATCACCGTGTATAAAACCACAGTCTCCCTTTATTCAGGGTAAGCTGGAAAACTAGCTCAAAAGATTTGTGTTGACCCCATCAAAATATAAACATCTTTATCCAGGAGAAAAATAATAGCCACCTTAAATTTTAAAATCTTTTTAATTTAACCATTTAATACTTGTTTTAACGTGTATCATGGGCATTTGTAAACACACCTTCTTTCTCCCACTGAGTTCCATGCAGCAGTATGCAGGAGCAATTTTGTACCAGCTCTCAAGAACTAAATGCATATCGCTTTCCAACTCTACTTTCAATGATGTCATGTTGGTAGCTTGAAATGGGCCATAGTGGGTGTATTTACATCTTGAAAATCAGCAAATGCTACAAATGATGGCCTTTCTCCCCCTGGAAAGCCAGTTGTTAAATATTTACCAGCACACCATGAATCCATGTCTCATTCACTTTTATGTTCTTCACGTTACCCAGTGCAGTGCTTATTATTTATTAATTCAGCAAATATTTATTAGGAACCAACTATATACCAGCAAATGGCCCCAGCTCTTAGGAGTACAACAGTGAAAAAAATAGAAAAAGTCCCCTCACTTTAGAGCTTACATTCTGAGGTAACAAACAAATAGCAAATGTCAAAAGTGCTAACAAAGAAAAATACAACCAGAGTAAGAGAAGAGAAATCAAGGTTATATGAAGGGAGGCTGTGATTTTATGCAGGGTGGTCAAACTAGGTTTCTCTGAGAATGTGGTATTTTAACAATCCTGAAGGAAGTGGGAGAGTGACTCCCATGAGTATCTGCAGGAAGAACATTTGAAGAAGACAGAATAGTGAGTGCAAAAGCACTGAAGTGGGAGTATCACGGATGTGGATGAGGAACTGCAAGGAAGCCAAAGCACCTAGAATGAAGTGAAAAGGGGGAAATGTAGTAGAAAATGAGGTCACAGAGGTAGCTAGACCAGACCATGCCTCGGTAGGATCTTCAGGTATCATTCTAAGCGTGATGAAAAGCAAATGAGGAATTGGGGCTGGGAAAGTGACATGATACGTTTTACAGGAATCATTCTGGGCTGCCACACTGCAGGGGCTGAAGAGAAACCACCAGAGACTATCAGTTAAGAGGCTGTGAAATAACCTATGTAAGGTTTGGAGGAATAGGACCACAACGTTCAGTTGCTAGTTTAAACATGAAACAACTGAGTCATTTACAAAGCGATGCTATTCACAAAATAGACCTAAATTAACTCTTATGAGAGCTGTAGGCAGATGTGGAGGCGTGGAAATCGCCCACATCTCCCACCTGAGTCCTGGAGCAATGGAGGAAAGAGTCTCTTCTGACATCAACCCACTCAAGCATCCAGGCTTGCGCTCACCGGCAAAAGGATACATGTACACACTTGCAAGCTCCATCCCCCTCTCCCCTGCCCTCCTTTACTCCCGGGCCATGCCCTGAGTTGCTTAAATCATCTAGGGGGACCAGCCACTAGAATCCTAGAATCACACATTTCAGGGAGAACAAGGATCTGCAGCAGCAAACTGAAACGTCTCCTCACAGCAAACTAAACTATCATTAACACGAAAAGACAGCCCCCTGAGCAGAGGCAAAATCGGCACATCCTACATCCACCAAGGGGCCAATCAAAATACGGGCAGAAGAGTTAAACAGACACTTCTCCACAGAAGACAGACAGATGCCAACAGGCAAATGAAAAAACAGGCTCATCATCACTTCTCATCAGGCAAATGCAAATCAAAACTACAGTGAGATGCCACCTCACAGCTATGAGAATAGCCCATATCAAAAAGACCAGAAAAAATAAGTATTGGTGAGGATGTGGAGAAAAGGAAAGCTTGTTCACTGTTGGTCGGAAGGTAGACTGGTCCAGTTCTTATGTAAAACAGTATGGAGATTTCTCAAAATATTAAAAATTGATCATCCAGATTATTCCACAATTTTACTCCTCAATATCAATGCAAAAACACCAATACAAAGGGATATATGCACTCCCATGCTCGTTGCAGTGCTATATACAATAGCCAGGTTATGGAAACAACCTAAGTATCCAACAGCAGAAGAGTGGACCAAGAAAATGTGGTATATATACACAATGGAATACTATTCAGCTATAAAAAAGATGAGATCTTGCCATTTGCAACAACATAAATAGACTGGAGGGGATTTTTGCTAACTGAAAAAAAAATCAGAAAGAGAAAGAAAAATAGCAGGTGATTTATGGAATATAAAGAAACAAAACAGTGGAACAGATAAAACTAAACCAATATAAACCCTAGAAACCTCACTGCAGAATTGAGACTACTGGAAGGTGAGGGTATGGGTGGGGAGCAAAAGGAGGAGGGGCCCCAAAGGTCCTATGATGGAAAATGATGGTGTTTTGGTCTTGGGCATTGTGTGGTAACACACATCTAAAGAGGGGTAAGTCCATACCTCTAAATCACACACAGTGTTACAAACCAATGTTACCTTAATTTTAAAAATGATACAAAAAAAACTTAAGAGAAATAAAAACTTTTCACTTGAAAGGAGGCATTTTTCTGAATGTCACTAAAGGCTAGCAACCTCTAGTAAGCAGGGTTGGGAATTTATACGTCTGAACTTCAGAGGATGGTCACATCTACAGACATAAATCTGGAAATCATCAAAGTAGAGTAAAGCCACGAGACTGTAGAGAGCAGGTGCTCAGTAAAGACTGTTAGAATGAACAAAAGACTGTTCTTATAAGATTTGTGCATATATAACCCTATGTATATTTTGGCTAAAGATAGTCACTGATATTCATAGTTTTTGGTAACTTCACTAATAATTCTTTAGGAGGAGTCCCAAATAAACAGAAACAATGTGTTTACCTTCAAGTAAACTTGAAAGTGCTGCTGACAGAGTTGAGGAAACAGGAGAACACCAACATCAATTTGACAAAATTTTTGGAATCAACAAAGACAACACACAATGAAAAACTATAAACTGAACCATAGTCAATCTTAAATACACTTTTTTAGAGTATCAGAGTTTCAAAAGCTCCTTATGGAGAAATTTTGCATATTTCAGGATTTCGGTTCCTTTTATTCAGCAGCTTTTTTCATCTTGGCTATATGTTGGAACCACCTAGAGGATTTTTACAACTATTAAGACCCATCACCAAAGAGTCTTGGGTGTAAAAACTTTCCAGGTGATTCTGACATGCAGCCAGGGCTGAAACCACTGCTTTAATATAAAAGTCACACATAAAAGTCAATATAAGAGCCTCCCAAACTCGTTTTTCCACATGTATCAATGATTGTCATTAAAAGAGAGAAAAAATATAAAAAGCCAACCCAAAAATGGTTGAATCAGTCATATCTGCAGCCAGTTTAGACTGCTAGAATTGTCTGGTATCTCAAAAATGACCTGAGATTTAACTTATCCAAGACTATACTATTTCAATAACTAGATAAAACACTATAACACTAATAGAAACATAAAGAAATTAAATGGTAATTGGCAGAGCCACTAATTCCCAGTAATGAGATGAAAGCTGGCCTGAATGTTTAAATATTTTGAAAGATACTCAGTTGCACATGTTTCTCAAAATACAATAGAACTAGACTAATACATTCTTGCTTAATGAAGATATCAGGACACTTGCTCTTAATACATAGTTGAGAATTATATTTAATAGTATATTATTTGCTGACTTCAAAAGTGCCAGAAAATATTTAGAAAGTTCATTATTGAAAATGGTTTGTTTGGTTAAGCAGTATAAATATCAGTTCACTATGGGACTTCAGCTTGTGATAAAGTAGCACTTTGAATCAATGAAATTTTTAAATAAATTTTATTAGAACAACTAACTAAACATATAGAATGAATTATAAAGCTCAATTCTGAGCTCATACTTCATGCCAAAATAAATTATTCATGAAACAAAAGTATAAATTAGAAAATAAAATAATGGAAGATCTACAAGAAATTCCTATTTAACTAATGATTGAATTTATTTTTAATCTTGTTATGGAGAAGGTCCTTCTAAACAAGATGCAAAAATCTAGACACTATGAAGTAAAATATTAGTAAAACTGACAACAAAAATTATAAAATATTTTCATGGCAACAAAATATTACAATCAAAGAAAATCAAAAGATAACCAGCAAGTAGAGGAAGATATTTTTAAATGATAGCAAATGGCTTCTTTTCATTAATTAACACCATAATAAAAGTGAACAATCTTATAGAAAAGTAGGCAGAGAATATAAATAAAAAGTTAAAGACACCTGAGAAAAGAAAACAGTGTAAAACAAATAAACAGTGATGTAAAATATATATAAATAAATAAATCAGAATTAAAAAAAGAAACTTAAAGAAAAAGAGAAAGCAATCATCTCATCATAAAAGATGTTTTAGCTCAGTATAAATAAATAGATGTACTTACATAATTAAAACATCAATGCAACTACATTTAATCCCCATCCAACTTGAAGAATTAAAAGCTATACAAAATCCAATGCTATTTTTCTGGCTGCAGGATGAGATAGAGTAGATGTATTTTCCAAATTCTTCCCATGAAGTATAGTTAACTACTATGAACATTACATATAAAACAAACATAAGCCTCTGAAAGGGGTGAGGAGTGAGGGGTGTGAGGCATACTAGCTAGAAACTTCAGGCAAAAATCTAGTAGTGTTCCTTGTGTTTTTTTCTTTTTGCTTAACATGCTCTGCACCGGGCACTGGAGGAGCAGTAACCCTGAATCGCCAATGCCCACAGCCAAGAACACACTCTCTCTAGCCAAAGCACCAGGAAAAGGGCGGCCTGGTCATACAGAAAACTTTCAGACAATAGCCACTCCTTCTGGGCAAACATCACAAAAACCTGTCACCCCATTGCCACTCCCACCTGCAATGACTTAATAGGGAGCCTAGCCTTGGAAGCCTGCCCGGCAGTAGCAAGATGCTCCTTTTCCCCAACTGGGATGCTGTTAGAGAAGCCTGAGTGGAAAGCTAGGGTTTTCATTCCTCATGAATAATAATGAACTTCAACTCACTCCCTGTGGTGTCAGTGCGGGCCCATGTGGGAGGCAGTGACAAGGCACCTTGCTCCCTCCCAGCAAGGGGGTGTCACTGGAAGTCTAACAGGAAGTTTGAACTACCACCCGTGCCCCCAAATAATGAGGTGCCACTCTCCCTCAGGGTGTCAAAGAGGGCAAGTGAGGAACCTGAACTTCTACCCCCACCTGGAAATACTAAAGTGGCGCGCCTATTCACTCGTCTGTGTAGGCTCCAAGAGAACCGCTAAGTCACAAAGTTTAAACAAAACCCAAAGTTGCCTAAGTTACACCCAAAGTGTCCACGATACAACTGAAAATCACTCGCCATACCAAGAATAAGGACAATCTTAACCTGAATGATAGAAGACAAGCAACAGACACTGGCACCGGCTGGCAGAGACCCCACCGTCCAACAACACTGGCAGATACCAGGAGCCTTCCAGCTGCTGTCCCCTCTCCACCCACCAGAAATTAGACGGGTGTCTCAAGGGGTCCAGTTCCAGGCCGGGAGAGGGCCCTTGCGACATCTGTAAGACTAAAAGAGGGCTCCACGGACACCAGTGAGCGCAGGCAAGGAATCGGCGTTTCCTCGTCAGAGGAAGAGCAAGGAAAGAGCGCTCTAGGAGACCTCTCGGGCATGAGGGGTCGCTACAGGCTTGAGGGCTGGATTGGAAAACAAAGGATTTAAACTTTATTGGAAAGCAAGGAAAATGGACTTGGCTCAAGTCCATTTGTCCATCCAAGTATGGTGTGTTTACTGTTGCTACATGCGAGCACCAATCAGCTGCAGCCTGGTGGTCGTGCCAGGCTCGTGAACATTTCATGGGGGCTGTAGGCCCAAAGCTCCAGTCTGAGCCGGTCTGGTCTCAAGGGCTGCAACTCTCATCTTCTGGAACAGTCACCTTGATAATTTGTAAATTGACAGCTCAGGAAAGCACAGACTGGGGGAAAATTAGTAAGAAAAACAACCGGCCGAGCAAATTTATGGCAGCGGGTGTCCGGCCCAGTCGCTAGGTTTTTCAACCTCTGGTTACCAGTCCATGGGGACAGCAAGGTGCTGTCTTGGAGTTCTGTCCCTGCCCCAAAATCAGAACGAAAATGAAGAAGAAACAAACTCGTGACTTGAAGACCAATCCATGTTTCGATATTTTACCATAGATGTTAAGAGATAAAGAATGGGAGAAATGGTGAGAGGTATACAGACCCTTTCTTATCATTTTTGTTTGTGATTCTTACATATTCCTCATGGATTGAACTTGTTATCATAATAAAATCCTTTTGTCTCTTACTATTTGTCATGAAGTCTATTTTGTCTGATATTAGTATAAAGACAATAATATCAGTTAATGTGGCAAAACTAATCTTAACAGCAAAAATATTAAAGTGTATTGTAGTTTCCCATATAAGAAAAAGTAAAATATTGACAATGGTACAAAGGATGGGACAGATATAAATGGAATTATATTGTCATTAGCTTCTTAATTATATATGAAATGGTATTATATTAACTTCAGGTAGACTACAATAAGACTATATAGTGAAATTCTAGCATTCCCACTTCAAAAAGAATATAAAGAGTATGGTTTTAAAAGCCAACAGAGCAGAATAGAATACTGAAAAGTTAAAAAAAACTCAGAGGGGACAAACATCAAGATGGCAAACAAATCCAACTATGTTAAAATTTTCATTAGATAAAAATGAACTGAACATTCCAATTAAAGGACAAGGTGTCAGACTAGATGTTTTTAAATTCAAGATCCAACAATACGATATATTTATTATGGATATATTTATAAGAGATGCCTTTAAATATATAGACACAAACAGCATAAAAGGGATAGGAAAAGACTTGCTATAAAAACACTAAGCTATGTCAAAACCATACAAAGTAGATATCAAGCAGTTTTATGAAAAGGATCTTTTCACAATGATAAAAAGGACATTCATCAAGGAGACACAATTTTAAATCACTATGTACCTAATAACAGAGTTTCCATAGGTATGAAGAAAAACAGATCAAACTAAAGGGAGAAACAGACAACTTAACAATATAGTTGCAAGTTTAGTCCCCCACCCCACCCCTCATCTGTCTGTAATTGATAGAATGAAGGAAAAAATAAGTAATACATAGAAGATTGAATAGCACTATCAACCAACTTGACTTAATTCACATCTATAGAGCACAGTACCCAACAAAAGCAGAAAAATAAATCTTTTCAAATTCACAGGTAACCTTCACCAAGAAATGCTGTATTACAAATCAAGTCACAATACATTTCAAAACAGAATTTAAAGATCAATAACAAAGAGATACTAGAGAATCAGCAAATACTTAGACATTAAATCATATCCTCTAAAGAACCTTGGGTAAAAGAGAAACCACCAAAAATGGAAAATATTTTTAACTATATGATAATGAAAATATAACGTATCAAAACTTGCAGAATTTAATATAAAGCAATATTTAGAGGGAAAGTATAGGTTTAAAATGCTTATATGGGGGGAGGAGAAAGTATCTGTCTTAAGAAGCTAGACTCAAGCAGGAGAAAGCAAAACCCAAAGTAAACTGAATATAGAAACTAATAAAAATGAAAGGGAAAATAGATTTTAAAAAAAGAAAATGTAAAAAACAAAGCTACACCTTAGCTCTCCAAATGATTAATAAAATTGGTAAACCTCTAGCTGGGCAGATGCAGACAAAAACAGAAAGTATATAAACTACCAATATCACAAATGAAATTGAGGCTATCACTAGGGATACTACAGGTATTAAAAGGATAATAACAGAATATTTGAACAACTCCATATCAATAAATTTGACAACTTAAACTGAATATTTTTAAAATAACTACATTTATTTATTGAAAAACTAACAAAAGAAATTGAAAATCTGAATAACATTATACTTTAAAGGAATTATAAACTTTCCTACAAAGAAAATGGAAGTCAAGGTTGGCTTAACCTATGAATAAAATCAAACATTTTGGAACAAATTATAGCAGTCATATAAAACCTTTCAGAAAACCTAGGAGGTAACAATTTGATTTATAAGACCAGAATAACCCTAATACCAAATCTTGTGCATAGGGTATACATGACTAGATTTGCTTTAGGTTACTTACTGCTTGTCTATAAATTTCAGACCAGTGTGGATAAAGTCAACGCAAACTCCATGAGGCCAATGAAACGTTTTTCAGCCCTAGCTAGCAATGCTTTAAGTCATTATAAAAGATTTGGAAACAATCCAAATGCACAAAAACAGATGACACACCAAGAAGATGTTGGAATGGAATGAACACAGTGGAATACTATTCAGCAATCAAAAAGATAAGCTCATGCCATTCACAGTAACATGGATGGAGCTAGAAGAGCGCATGTTCAGTGAAAGAAGCCAGAAGGAAAAGAAAAATACCAAATGGTTTCACTTATAAGAGGAATATAAGGGAATCAAGGGATCAGGGGGAAAATAACAATAATAATAATTTAAAAACAACAAAACCAGCAGGCAACCATAAATAAGAGACATTCTGCAAGGGAGGGGGAGGAAAAGGGATCAAAACAGGGGAGAGAAGAGAACAGAGGATTATGGTGATGTTTCACTGGTGAATTGGTGGTGGGAATTTTACAGGGACTACACAATGATGTAAAAGATAGAAATAGATATAGATATATAGAGATATAGAGATATATATAGATATATATATATATATACAGATATATATGAGAAATACTAGGACATCCAATGCCACATTTAACCAGATTTGCAATAGCTGATGGCTTCCCATTGCCTTCAGGATAAAAATCTTACTTCCTTA
Source organism: Scalopus aquaticus (assembly GCA_004024925.1). Classification (NCBI taxonomy): domain Eukaryota; kingdom Metazoa; phylum Chordata; class Mammalia; order Eulipotyphla; family Talpidae; genus Scalopus; species Scalopus aquaticus. Next base: position 26,794 of record PVIJ01008714.1, read on the forward strand.
GTGGGACGTACATGACTTCTTAACCATCTCCCACTTCTAGGAGGTAAAGGGATTCCATTTAGGTCTCAACTCAAAAACAACTACCCAGATTTGGGTATTTCCATTATCTTTCCAGATTATTTTCAGCACTTCCCATCCAATTCCATTGCCTTCTGAAGTCTTGTTCTTCTTGTTTTAATATCTAGGCCAGGCAAGCCTGCTTACCCATCTTGGCATACAGCTCAGTGACAGACCAAATGGCAGGGTCCCAGAATCTCCCCCATACAAGCAGCCAAGAGCAGAGCCTCACCTTCCCACCCTGGCCTCAGAGGACTGACCCAGCTATACACGTCAGGACATATGAGCATGCAAGCCCATGTTTCCTGAGACATTCTGTAAAGCTCTTTATAAATGACTAGTTGCCTTTATTCTCTTTGCTGATTCCAGTAAGATATAGTTTATATCCCTGTTGCTAAAGAATTCAATAAATATGATTAACAGCAGCAAAAATCAGGTGTAACACTCTCAGGCTCTCAGGCATGTTTTGCAAACTATCTACCAAATGTTAGTTGGAATACAGCATGACCAAAGGTAACAGTGGAGATAGAAGGAATTTTACCATCATATCCATGTTTGAACACTGAATTCTAATATCACTCACAATAGCTGGAGTTTATTGTTCTCTTTCTAGAAAAAGAAGGCTTTGCACACTTGATTTTACTAGCAGAAAAAGAAATCAGAATAGAACAAACAATGATTAGGCAGATTCCAAAAGAAATAATTTAAAGTAAGTGTTCAAAGTACTTCTGCTGGCACTAGCAAAGATGACTCAAAATGAAGGAATGGTAAGTTTATTAAAGACATTTCTTTTCCTCAAATTCTACTGATTCTCCAGTCACTTACAGAACCATATAATTTGGGGAGTATGACCTCACCCCTCCGTACATGCACTTGCTTCACTTACCCTCCACCAAAACTGTGCCTGCGCCCCAACCCCTTTCCTTCCCCTCCACCCCCCTTCATCCCCACTCCCTTCTGGGGGCCAGCTCACTGTTCAGAATCTAAGAATTATTTTTTCTGTGCTTTTGCCAGTTTGTTTTGTCTATTTATATTCCAGAAATGAATAAAACCATCCAGCAATTGTCTTTCGCTTTCTGACTATTTCACTTAGCATAATCACCTCGAGATCCAACCACTGTGTCCCAAAATGCACTACTTCACTTTTTTAATTAAAAGCCAAACGGCAGTCCACGAGGCTATATTCCACGATTTCTTTATCCAGTCATCAGCTGACGGGCCTTCAGGGTGGGTCCATGACTCCGCTACTGCAAGGCCGCTATGAACACGGGCTCATACATCACTTCATATTAGTATTTTCCTATTCTTTGGGTAAATACCTAGAACTGGCATCACTGGATCATGTGGTATTTCGTGTTTTTTTTTTTCAGGACTGTCCATACATTCTCCTAGAGGCTGCACCAAATTGCGTCGCCCCCAGCAGCAGATAAGTGTCCTCGGGATGTGGAGAAAGAGGTGGTTTGAGCAGTTACTGCCAGCCACTTGACATGGCTAGGGGCATTCCTGAATTATCTGACTTCAGAGGCATCCATCTACCATGCCCAAATTAAGCCTCCTCTGTAATTCTCACTGCTCATGTTTTAAAGATTTTTTTTTTTATTTATACATACAAGCTGGGGTACAGGCCAGAGGCGTGGGGCGGCGAGAGGGTTCACCAGAGACAGAGCGGGGAGCAGAACAGGCAGATCAGAAATACACTGCTGAGGGGAGCAGCGGGCAAGGCAGGAGAAGTCTGCCGCGCCATGTGGGGTTCTCCCTGGCCGGGCGTCGAACTCGCGTCGCTGCTGCCGACAGCTGCGCCACCAGGGAGGCCTAGAAACACACTGCTGAGGGGAGCAGCGGGCTAGGCAGGAGAGGTCCTCTGCACCATGTGGGATTCTCCCCGGCCGGGCATCGAACTCGAGTTGCCGCTGCCGCTGCCGACAGCTCCACAGCACAGCACTCAACCGCTGCGCCACCAGGGAGGCCCCATTTTCTAGTGATTCTTAACTGAGCTTAGATTAGGGTATATCTCGCTGACTGCCCATTCGGGTGAAAATCAACTTGTAATTAGCAACATTAAGAAAAGCATGGAAACATCTTTTGGAGCACTATGCACTACATTCAACCCTCAAACATGGCATCCAATGCTCTGGTTTTAAGTATGCCCTGATTTCTGAACATGTGTTTTACTGAAAGCTTATTTTCCACGCGCCAGGGTGGTCGAGCAGTCTGCCTGTCTGTTAAGGATGCTACAAGTTCAAACAGCCCCAAAGGAACCTCATCCTTTCTCCTAATCCATTTTCTTCATATATTCTCTTTAGCATAGCCTGTATCACATTGATTCTTGCCAATTCTATCTCCTCAGTATCTCTTGAATCTGCCTCTTCATTCTCACTATTAGAGCCTTACCTGAGGCCATTTTTAGCTCTTGCGTGGACTCTTTCTGTACAACTGGTGACTTTCACTACCTGCAGCTTCATGCACACATAACTCCACCCCTCCTTTCTAGTATATCCCTTATATCCCAGCCAAAGAGGTCTTTCCAAAATGCAAACTTGATCTCTTCCCTAGGTAAACATTTCTAGAGGCTTTCACTGCCCACGGGAGAAAAACCAACTTCCTGAGCAAGAGGGCTAGGACCATTGGCTCTTACTTGCTTCTGTTTATCTTCTATTCAACCTTCAAAACCCAACTCAGATCAACTCCTCTATGAAACTCTCCCAACTAACCTTCTCCCACAGTCAAGTTAGGACCCCCTTCCTCTATAACATGTACCTAGTAGCCTTATCAGTGCTGAAATAAATTATAATTAATGTGCATATGGGTGCTACTTATCCAAGTAGCTCAGCTCAGCAGGAAAACAGCATCTATTGTTTCTATCTATATACTTAATACTTGTTTTCAAACAGCAGCTGATGAAAGGATGAATGATTAAAGTGGAGAAAAAAATCAATTAGTGAGCCATCAATGGTTGTTTATTTTTCTAAATATTCCAACTAGATTCCTAATTATCTCAGATGAAAAAGTTCCTGCTAGCCACGATCATTTGAATATTTGAAACTGCTATGTTGGCATCTTTTGTGACAATAACTATAAAAGAAAAATAAAACATTGTTACATATCTGGTGTTCTGAGTAATAACCTTGAAAACAGGCTATGAAATTTTCTCATTAAGAAAGTCCCAATGATGAGGTCTCTGCCATAGTAATAAAATTCTGGTAAACACCATGATCATTTATTTAGGAGAAGAATGGATTTGCAGCCTTGAGTCTCGGTTGAGCCTAGTGGGGAAGGAGTCAATCCAGCCAAGGAGGAACTCCTGCCGCTACTATAAAGGACTAAAAACTTTATCATCCTGGAATATTCTGGATTAAATTCAAGGTGAATTATTCCTTGACATTTTAATAGGTGCAAATTAAATATGGTACAGGTATATTTCACACAAAGTAGGATCCACAAGCAGGCCATAAGAAATGTCTTCTTTTCTTTTTTAGTAAAAACTTGAGTACATTTATACCCCATCTATGCCCTGATATTGAATGGTTATAGATGACAGAATAGCAAAGCAAATCTGTTCAGATAAAAGTCAAAGAGAGATAATTACCACTGTTGTTTCTCAGAGTAAGTTACATCATTATCAACTGTAATGAGAAGAGAGACTAGCAGTCCTGGAAATTCTAACGTGCCAGGGGACCCCTGCTCAGCTATATCTCACTTAGCCTCTGCCCCATGCTGACCAGAGAAACGGGAGAATTTGAATATTTCAAATACCACAAAGATCATAGAAAATTTAAGCCAAAAGTTGATAATGGCATGCAATACCGATGTGTCCCCTGAAACTGTGCTGCAATTACATTTTTGTGGAAACTGAGTGTTTTCTATTTGACTCAAGTTGTTATTTTATGTCTTCCTATAGTCAATCAAATGTCACCTCCTTATCACGGTTTGAGGGTGATATGGTAGCAGGAAAACTATGGGGTCTACAACGATCTAAGAAAAATAATTTAATTATTTTTTGAAGTCACCTTTTTATGTTTCCAAAATCGATAGCAAGCAGGAGTTTTCAGTCGGGGCCCCAATGAATTAAGTTAAATGAGGTTAACTGAGAAGGATTTATTTTGAAAGGAACTATTTTTGTTTTTTTAATTACGTTTATTGAGGTGACTTGATTTACAGCATTGTGTAAGTTTTAGGAGTATAAGTTCACACCTCTACAAAATGAGTATCATCACACCACACCCACCATCAAAGCCCCAATAATCCTCCATCATTGTCCATCAGGTCCCTTCTACCTTTTCCTCCTACAGCCCCACTCCTCTGAAATCTCAGTTCTACAGTCAGATATCAAAGGTTTGTTTTGGTTTTGTCTGCTCCTCTCTTTCATTTTTAATATTCCACCAATGAAATCATACATTATTTGTGTCCCTCCTTCTGACTTGTGTTGCTTAGCATAATCTCCCCTGGTTCCATCCATGTTGTTGCAAATAGCAAAAATTTCCTCTTTCTTTCCAATAGCTGAGAAGTATTCCATTGTGCATGTAAACCACGTCTTCTTTATCTCTTTTTGGGCATTTAAGTTATTTCCATAGCTTGGCTACTGTAAAAAAAAATGCTGCAATAAGCACTGGAGAACATATGATCCAGCAATTCCTCCCCTAAGATCTACCCAAAGAACACAAGAAAGAACGCTTTTAAAAAGTTCTGTGACAAAGTAGAAGAATCTTGAGGTGATTATGCTAAGTGAAATAAGTCAGCAGGTATTAAGATAGTTGCTGGATGGTTTCACTCATTTGCAGAATATAAGTAACCAGAGAAAACAAATTGACAAAACACACACAGAAAAAAGTTAGACTGCAAAAAATAAGCCAGTAAGTCAACAGCAGTAGCTGAGAGTTCAGCCACAAGCTTAGAAAATGCCACCCATGCACCCGTATGTTCATTGCGGCACTGTTCACAATAGCAAAGGTATGGAAGCAACCCAGATGTCCAAAAATAGATGATTGGATTAAGAAGATGTGGTACATATACACAGTGGAATACTATTCAGCTTGGAAAGAAGATAAACACATGCAATTCGCAGCGACATGGATGGAATTAGAGGGGATCATACTCAGTGAAATAAGCCAGAAAGAAAGAGAAAAATATCGAATGGTTTCACTTATAACAGGACTATAGGGAGGCCGGGTGGGAGAGAGACACTCGGCGGTGGGGGGGTGGGAGGGGAGGATAAGGGCACAAAATGGAAGAGAGGAGAATACAGGGGACCATGGAGATGGATCACGGGTGAATTGGTAGTGGGCTGCCCAAGGGGAATACAAAATGTAAAAGACATAAATAACAATAAAAAAAATAAATAAAAAAAAAGAAAATGCCACCCAAAGGTAAAAGCAGTTCTGGAAAAGGGGGAAAGGAGGAACAGCCTCTGGGAGTGACAGTGCTGATGAGAAGGCTCAGGCGGCCAGAGGAAGTGGCAACGCAGAAAAGATCAGACACGTTTTATGAGAAACACACGGGAAAACCATGGACGCTGTGGAAAACCTGAAGTCTGTAACGCGAGCCAATGAAGTGGCCAGACAACATACTAAGATCAAACCAGGCAAGGGGGCGACTTTCGGACAACGATCAGAGGGCCCATAGTGGGACCATTTCGAGAGGCAGCATCTGCCTTCCCTGTAGGTGGACCGGATGAGCCCAGGCCTGCAGACCCTCCGTCAGGACAAACTTGGATATCACATATTATGGTTGAAGAGAGCAAAAAATCGCATGAAAAATTGAATGTATTTTCGTATGTTCCGGTTTTTTCTTTAAAGGTGAAAAATTCTTGTAATCTGCAAAAAAGAAAAGAAAAGAAAGTGCTTACCAGAAAGATGGGGGCAGGTGGGGAAGGAGGGTTAAGGGGGAAAATGTGACAGGGTAGTGTGAGTGAAGCTCATGCACATAAAGGAGGGAGGAAGTTGCACCAAAATTAGATAGCTCTGTAAAGGATTGGCAAATCAATAAAATTTGAGGGGGGAAAGGTGTGGGCAAGATGCAGAGGAGCCACAAGTAGCCCGGGGTTAAGAATACAGGCCGTTACATCCCAGGGCCCAAAGACGGGCGATGGCAGTTTCCAGAGCCCAAAAGGAGAGAGTTGTACGGAGGCGCTGACTTCTGCTAAGTTCTCAGTCAACCCAAGGTGACCTCGCAGGGAAGAAGCCAGGAGGTCAAGGCCTGATTTCACTCTCTCTGACCTTCTGCAGGTCCATCCTGGCCTGAACCGACCAGGAAGCCACAGGTCAAAGTCGGGCCTTGATGACATCCATATAGATGAGCACCCCAGGGCAGCAGTGTAAAGCCCAAGGGAGAACGGCTGCGGAGGGACGAATGGAAGCTGCCCAACACTCAACGTTTCAGGAGGAAGCCATTTGTGCCCCATCATCACCTACATCTACTGAGTGACTACAGTATGCGATGCACAGCAAATATTAAGAATATAGTGAGGATAGGGATAAAGGAGATTGAAGATAAAGGGAAGGAGAGTCACAAAAAAAAGAATAGACTTTTCCTAAAGGAAATCAAAAGTAACGTGTTTCTGACTACAGCAAAACTCATTCAACGGCCATATTTACAAGCAAAAATCTATTCATAATGTCTTCTGTGGAGGAACAGCGGCAGCATCTAGGAACTATTGAAAATACAAAATCTTGGGCCATATCCTAAACCACTAACTCAGAATCTTCTTTTTAACCCTGTCCCCGGGCACCTGTTATGTTATTTTTAGAGTAATTAAAGCTAGTGGGATTTAATAGGAAGGTTCATGGAAGAGGTATATTGGACGATATTAAAATAGTATTTTACAGAAAGCATGGTTTTTAATTTCATCAACGAGCAAATATAATTAATCAGTAACACAATATATAATATTCAAGAAATACTATAGTAAAGAACTAAGTATCATTCCACTAACACAAAGTTTTTTCATGATAAAACAAAATTCTTATGCTACATAAATCCTCTAAAGGTTCTCTAAAGCAAGGAAAAATCCAGAATGATCTAAATCGGAAAGCTGCTGCTTCAGTTTTGTGTTTTGCTGTCTTTCTCCTAATATTCTTTTCTATTTCTGGCCCAACTCTGGAACTTAATGGGTGTTCAGTAAATACTTTTGATTGATTGAAGACCAACTGTTTTAAAATTGTGTGCTAAACTGTAATAATAGATCAGTATCCAAAAAAAAAAAGTTGTAGATTTCTACCTAGAAAACAGCACCATCTAGTGGTTCTATAAGAAGGTACTGTCTCCTACTGAGTGTTAAATTTACCTAGCTGTATGAGAAAATTCTGCTAAAGCTAAATTATGTTATCTCAAAAAACAAAACTGGAGCCTCCCTCATGGCGCAATGGGTTAAGTCTCAGCCTATGAAGCTGTCCACAGCCACTGCAGCACGAGTTCAAGCCCCAGGAGATTCCCACATGGCGCAGCAGACCTCTCCTGCCTCACCCGCTGCTCCCCTCAGCAGTGAACTTCAGTTTATCTGCTTGTTCTGCTCCCCACTCTGTCTCTGGTGAATCTTCTCACCACCCCACACCTCTGGCCTGCACCCCAGGTCTTGTATGCATAAATAAATCAATCTTTTAAAAAAGGCATCCAGGAGTGGGGGCAGAGGGGTGTAGGGAGCAGGGGAGGGGTGAAAATGGGGAGTGAGGGTAGAGGATAATGGACTGTGGGTGTGTTGGTAGTGGGAAAACTACAGCGACTACAGCTGAGGGGAGAAATCCCACACCATCAGAAAACTGACAAGGATGTCAGAAAAAGGTACTTCATTAAAAAATAAATTAATTTTAAAAATTAAAAAATAGTAACTTTTCAAAATGCAAAAAAAAACCCTAACTCATTGTTCCATGTCTTTCTATCTTACTACGCCTCGATGTCTTAGAATTATTTCAGTTCACTTCTCCTTTGTATCAGTTCCATCTCTGAATTAGAAGGAATACCTTCACTTACTGTGAAAAGACAGCTGCCTCACACATGTGCAGCCCAACCCATATTCTCTTACCCCAGTCCTTACCGACTCCTTACCAACTGCAAGGCATCTGGTTTCCAACTTCCAGAACCTGTACGCCTCTCCTGAGGGCTTTTTCAGGCCACCTTGTGACTCACACAGCAGGCCAGATGTAATAACAACCCAGCTCCCAGAAAATCCCAACCCATGTCTAATGTCAATTGGTGTATAAACTTCCCAGATCCCTTGCCCCTCAAAAGGAAGACTCTGTCTTCTAGATTTTGCTCATGAGATTAAATACCAGTCACTCACAGTAGTGGTTTTTTGGCTGTTCTCTCTTCCCCACATCACTTTGCTAATCCCTACCAATGTTCCTCTCACCTCCAGATAAACTACTTGTACTTGAATCTTTCCCTTGAGGTCTGCTTCTGGGAAGACCCAAACTAAAACAATCTTTCTTTAAAAAAACCACTTTACTGATGTATTATTTACACATAAAAAGCTGTACATATTTTAAGTATAAATTTCATGAGTTTGGAGATAAGTTTGCACTTGTGAAGCCACAACCACCATCTAGGCCACAGACATATCCATCACCTCCCAAAATTTCTTCCCACCCTTTTTGGGTTTTTGTTTTTTTTTTTGTGGTACTAACACTTAACGTAAGATCTACACCCTTGGTGAATGTTAAGTATGCGACAGAGTACTGTTAGCTACAGGTGCTACGTTGGATAGTAGATCTCCTAAACTTAGTCATCTTACATAACCGAAACTTCCCTGAGACCAACCCCTGGCAAGCGCCATTTACTCTGTTTCCACAGAGTTTCAATTCTTTTATTTTAGATTACACATATCAGCAAAATAATATAGCATTTGTATCAGTCAGTCTTATTAAGAAAAAGAAGGAAATTCTGTCATTTGTGATAATTATGAATGGTATGGAGGTCATTATGTCAAATGAAATAAGCCAGACACACAGAGACATTTTTATTCTATCATAGCCCAGCCAAAGTCATTGACTAGAAAGCAGGTAGGAAAAAAGCACGTCATGCCATCACTTGCTAACCCCCAAATTAATGCTGTGATCTCTTCACCACAGGAATGTTACCTGAAAGCAGGGGCTCTCTTTTGTTTACCACTATTCCCAACACCTAGAATGGCAGCTAAAAAACTGAGTACTCCACAAATATCTGCTGACTGTAAGTTGATGCTGTTGAACATAAATACAATGCTGAGCTTGGAAAGAAGAGAGCCACCTTACGGTAAGCAGGAATCTATGTGCAAATATTCGTTCCATCTCTTTAAATTCCCAATTCTTTCCACATGAGAACATCTTGGGTAAAATTCAGATTTACAAATTCACACCTGATTTCCTAAGCCAGTCAGAATACATATCACTGGAATAAAAGTGCACTACTGATCTGAGCATTTTCCAGAGTTATCGAGAATTATTAAGAGAATTATTTCCAGGATTCATGTCTTACCAAAATAACATTTAAATAAATACTATTATTACAAATGTGGTACATAAATCAATGTTATCTCAATTAAAAAAGAAAAGGGGTACTATGAAAATTTTTAATTTATGATAAAGCTTTACTTGTTAAAATTTCCTTTTCTCTTTTTCTCCAGAAAAGAAATTGTGATTTTTAAATTGATTGCATTTTCAAATTAAATACGCATTTTGGGTTTGATTTGGTTACTACTGATCACATTGGCACAGTACAGTGTTCTAACACGTGAGATATTTTCCTAGTCAAAGGATATTGTGACATTGGTAGAAAAGATAACTCGACTCCAAAAGTTTAGACCAGAACATGTTGAATAGATACAGGGTATAGCCTGCTCACTTGGGACAGCTATAAGACATATAAGATTGCAAAGAACATTCATCAGAGAAAGTGAGGTAAACCAGGATTTATGCAGAGCCTAGGAGAGCTGACCCTCCAAAATGTGACCTAGAGCCCGACTGTCGCACTCAAAAGAGGAGTCTATAGATAGTCACTGACAACCAAGGGGGTCAGCATGGTGGGTAAAGACTGCCACACAACAACTTCCTGGCTCCAGAGAAGTATAGTAAGCCTGCATGTTCGTGGAACACAGAACTGTGGCCAAAGTGCAGAGGGAGATGGGCAAAGACGGACTCTAAGCAGATTTTCAGAACCCTAATTAAGCAGCCCAGGATAACCAAAGTAATTCTTACAAAAAAGGAAAACATAGGTATTATGCTCCCAGACTTTAAATTATATTACAAAGCAACAGTAATAAAAACAGTATAGTATTGAAATAAAATGGAATATCAATGGAATAGAACTGAGAGTCCTGAAATAAACCCACACTCACCTGGACAGTTAAGTTACAACAAAGGAACTGAGAACATACAACAAAGAAGGAAAAGTTTATTTAAAAAGCAGTGCTAAAAAAAATCAGACCGTCACAAACTAAAGAATCAAACTTGATCATTATCTCATACCACATGCAAAAATTAACTCAAAATGTATCAAAAACTTGGGTGTAAGGCTGTACCATAAAACACATACTAGAAAACATAGGCAAAACACACTATGACATTAGTTTCAGTGATGTATTTTGGGACTCAACTCCAATGGCAAGGGGAGAAAAAGCAAAATAAATGACATTACATTGAAACAAAAAAAAACTATCATTAAACCAAAAGACACCCTGCTGAGTGGGAGAAAATACTTGCACATCACACATTTGACAAGGGACTAAAACTCAAAATCTACAAAGAACTCATACACTGCATGATAAGAAAACAAATAATCCAATGAAAACATGGGCAGAGAAGCCAAATAGACATTTCTCAAAAAAGAAATACTGATAGCCAACAGAATGTAAAAAAATGCTTACCTTCACTTGTCACCAGGGAAATGCAAATCTAAACGACAGTGAGTTGTCACTTCACACCATATCATAAAGACCAGAACCAAGTATTGGCAAGGATACAAAGAAAAAGGGACCCTTATATATTGTTGGTGGGAAAGTAGACTAGCCCAGCCTCTATGGAAAACAGTATGGAAGTTTCTCAAAACATTGAAAATAGGTCTACAATATGATCCAGCATTATTCCTCCCTGGTATCTACTTAAAGAATACAAAAACACTAATTGGAGGCTTACAGGCACTCATATGTTCACTGCAGCACTATTTAAAATAGCCAAGTTATGGAAACAACCTAAGTGCCCAAGAACAGGTGAGTGAATCAAGAATAGGTGGTCTATATATACAATGAAATTACTCAGCTATAAAAAAATTAACTCTTGCCATCTGGGACATCATGGATGAAACTGGAGGGTACTGTGCTAAGTGAAATAAATTATAGGGAGAAAGACAAATACACTTCATGTGGACTATAAAAAACAAAGCAAAGGAACTGATAAAAACAAACCTAAGTAAACACTGGAAAACATGACAGCAGAACTGAGGCTTCCAGAAGGGAAGGCTGAGGTGGTAGGTTCAAAGGGGGAGGGGACCCAAGGGGCTATGGTGGAAGATTTTTGGTGCTTTGGTGGTGGGTACAGTGTGAGAGCACCCATTTTCAGACATGTGACTTTATACCCATGAATCATATAGTGTTGTAAATCAACATTACCTCAATAAGCATAATTTTAAAAAATAAAGAACTTATTCCCATCATGCTCAAATTATTTCCAAAAATCCAAGAAGGAATGCCCCCTAACACATTCTACAATGCCGGCATTACTCTACTACCAAAACCAGGTAAAGACAGCACACAAAAAAATTAAAAACTATAAAACAATATCCCCGATGAATACAAAAATCTTCAACAAAATACAAACAAAATCAAATTCAATAACACATTACAAGGATTATACATCACAATTAAGTGGGATTTATCCTAGGGATGCAAGGATGTTTCACTATATATAAATCAACCAATATAATACATTACATCAACAAAAGAGAAGATTAAAATCATATGATGATATAAATAGATGTAGAGAAAGCATTTGATAAGTTTCAGCACCCATTTATGATGAAACTCTAAACAACATGTGAACAGAAGGAACCTACCTCAATACAGTGAAGGCCATATATCATAAAGCTAAAGTCAATATAATACTTTTTTTTTTAAAGATTTATTTATTTATACATACAAGCTGGGGCACAGGCCAGAGGCGTGGGGTGGCGAGAGGGTTCACCAGAGACAGAGTGGGGAGCAGAACAGGCAGATCAGAAATACACTGCTGAGGGGAGCAGCGGGCAAGGCAGGAGAGGTCTGCTTCATCATGTGGGAATCTCCCCGGCTGGGCGTCGAACTCGCATCATGCGCCGCCGACAGCTCCACAGCGCAGCGCTCAACCACTGCGCCACCGGGGAGGCCCTGAAGTCAATATAATACTTAATGGTGAAAAACTGGAAGTTTTTGCTTTAAGATCGGGGATAAGACAATGCCTGTCCTCACTACTAGAAGTTTTAGTCGCACAATCAGGTGATAACAACAGGAAGTAAAAGGAATCCAGGTTGAAAAAGAAGTGAAGCTATCGGAGCCTCCCTGGTGGCACAGGGTTAAAGTCTCAGCGCTATCATGCTATCGACAGCCATTGTGGCATGAGTTAGATTCCCAGCCAGGGAGCTGACTCACATGGCGCAGCAGACCTCTCCTGTCTCTCCCCCTGCTCCCCTCAGCAGTGTATTTCAGTAGCTCTGCCTGTTCTGCTCCCCAGTCTGTCTCTGGTGAATCCTCTCACCCCGCCCCTACTGCTGGCCTACACCCCAGCTCTTGTATGCATCAATAAATCTTTTTTTAAAAAGGAGGATTAACAGAGGTATTCTTCCTAAGAGAACCAATTAATTATTATAAACCAAGTACATATAACACCAATAAAAGTTAATAAGAAACTGGACTGTATGCTTAAAGTACTCATTTTATGTTCCACTCTCCTGTGGAAGTTTACATAAGTAAAAGTAATTATCATTTTCTCAAGATCAAACTATTGGAGATTATGCATTCCAGTGTTGCTTCTTTAATTCAAAAATAGTTCAGAATCCCAGTAATGAAGAAACAGCTAATAATTAATCTCATGACTGCAGATGACTTGCTGGGAACCATTTAAAAAGTGCCAAATTAGGTATTCATAAGTGAGCATTATTAAAAAATTTTCAACTAGTATGAATCATTTCAAACCAAATTATAGTAGAAATGCACATTCCATATTATATCCTAAGCCCTGCACTTAAATGGCCAATAATTTATTCTTTGAGCGAACATGAACAAGACTCCAATCAATTTATATGACAGTCCAAGCAAATATGAAACTCTTGCCAAGTTCCAATTGTTCCATCCTGGTAATTTTACAAAAAATATATAGAGTGGAAATGAGACAGTTTTTATAACTTAGTTATAAATAAAATGAAATGTCTGTGTGTGGGGAGTGTGAGTAGATGTGTAAAACCTCATCAAAGAATGGATTATTGTGCTTGTGAAACAGAGGTTCAACAACCCAGCGTCACCCCTAGGCCATCTGGTACCTCCTCCTGCTCTGAATACCTTTATGCAATATAACAGCACCCATCTCGATGTTACAATAGCCCTGCACAAAAACTGCCCTTTCAGTCTTACTCCCCAAAGGAAAGCGCAATCATTCTATACCTACCTCACCTCCCAGCAAACCTCACTTCAGTGGTCACAACATAAAAGGGAAGCCTGAAAAGGGACAAAATGGCACTTCACCTCCCTGTGGCCCAAGACTTACTTTCATTGATTATACAGCATGTTGCTCTCATTTCTTTGATATCAAGGCCAGTGAAGTATTAAGAAAGTCCCCCCAAACACCTTGAGGAAGGCCATAGCAACAGTTGTGGAATATAGAGAAACTAAACTAAGGCTGAGATTAAGACAAGCTGAAAAACAAACCCTTGAAAGCTAACTACAGAGCTGAAGCATCCAGAAAGGGGGTGGGAGGTGAAACAAAGAGGGGAGGGAGCACAATGGACCATGGTGGTAGACGATGGGTAATTAGCTGGTGGGTGCATTATGGCGGCGATCGCTGATGGACACGTGGATCCTATACTCCCAAAATGCCAACAATAGTGGAAGCTAATGCTACCTCAATTTAAAAATAAATAAAATGCACCCACGTGAAAAAAATAAAAGAACACAAAAAATAAGGCCACTGTTTCCATATAAGGTGAGCGAATTGGTTCTTGATGGTGAAACATGGAACAAAAGGGTTGCTTTAAGAAACATCCTTACTTTGCTCATGACATAAAAGAAAAGAAAAGGGGCTTTCCAAAGAATAGTATAGGCTTAGAATATTAAAATTAAAGCAACCATGAGAGTTATTAAACCTGACCCTTTCATTTGTCATGTAATAAAGCAGATTAAGGATTCTCCAAAGGTCATCGAACTAATTCTTGATGACAATTGGATTTGAACATATCTTACTATTCATAGTTCATTGTTCTTTCCACTGGAACTCTGAAACCCCAATTTCAGTATTAAATTCCCAACAAGGGCGCATTGGACAATTATAGCCAAGATGTTAATGAATAATGTTTAATGATGGAGCAAAAAGGAATTCTTTGAGTGATAGAAATATTCTATATTTGATTGGGATGTTGGTCACATGTAAATACTGCATAATCACTTAAGTGAAGAACTGGACATTCACCATAAATCATAAATTATTTCATTAAAATAGTAACAATACTTAATAAATATATGCAATGCCAAAAATTATTTAATGATATAAGAAAACTGCATGATACATAATTAAGCTTATGCCACCTGATGCCAGGTCATGTAGAAATGAGAACCTGAGGCAAGAATTAAGATAATAAACTTTATGTGGGAGGTGCAGACTTAGCTGCAAGGATAGGGGAAAAGCGAGGCCAAGGCAAAGAAAGAAGCAAAGCATGCAATGCATGACTTAGCATGATTACTGCTTTGCACAAAGAGCCATGAAGACACAGCAGGTCACTCCGGAGATGTGTTCACTTAGCACACAGGACTTCCCTAGCAGCTGTGCGCAGGAGGACTTGCACTTCAAAGCACTCCAGAGGAGAGCTGACGAAAATCGATTTGCCTGTCTCCTGCCTACCCCCATCTTCCACATTTCCCAGTTATAACAAGTGCCCCTGAGCAGTTGCTGAAGAAGCCAGCTCTCCACCCCACAGTGGGGTGCTGCTTCTCAGACTTATGTGGAGGGGCGACTCAGTGCAGAGGGGACACTAACCAAACTAATTAAAAAAAAACAGCCAAAGAAACCGAAGATGGCACACAAGGTCTATGAGTCGCCACCGTTAAAAAGCAGAGTGTAGAATGACAAGCACCTTATTATCCTAGTTTTGTTAACTAAGAGTAGGAGAATATATAGAAAAAGAATGATCAAAATCACTCTAGGGTGATAAAGTGAACGCTGATTGTACTTCCACCTCCACGGCACTCTGCCCCCACTTACCAGCTTCAACCCTCCATGCCATGATGACATATTCAGGCCTAAAGAGGAGGGTTACTTGGGATTCAATCACTAAACTCAGCTGGTAAAACCAAGCCATATAATATGTATATAGTAAAAACCACTTAAATTACTTATAGCAAGTAGTTTATTGCCCATAACAAAAAGTATCTTGTATGACTCTCACATAGTAATTCACAGACCTCCTAAAATTTGGGAATTCCTCAGCTTTACTAAAGGAAATAACAGTACCAAAAGTCTACATGCAGTAGTCTAGGCAGTCAAATCACACTGCCACGGACATAATGACCTCATTCTGGATGCACATATGGTTCCTTTCCTTCCTTCCATCAAGGTTCCACTCAGGTGTGATCTCCTGATATGCAAAATGGTTTACAGGAAGAAGAAGGGAAAGAAAACCCTCAGCAGTGTGCTGGAAGATTCCAGAGAGGAGATGATGAGAAAATAAAGACAAAGGTACGAAGAGGAAGAGATTTCCAAGATAACTGGCATGCTTATTCTGTTTGACAGTTTAAATCCATTGGAAATGATCATTATTTCATGCTTTAAAATCCAATTTGTTTAACATTTAAATATGCACTGAAATAAAAGAACAAATTAACGGTGAAAAAATGGAACCTCCACAGATGCCTCTTTGCTAGCTGCCATAACTGAAATAGCAACTCCTGCTGACCTCTGCCCTTTTAACTTGATAATAGCCATTTTAACTGGTATAAAATGAAACCTCATTTTGGTTCTTATCTCCATTTTTCTAATGATAAGTAATATAGACCATCTTTCCGTGTCTCCGCTGACCATCTGTATAAGTTCTTTGGTGAAACGTAGGGCAATCATTTTCAATGTACTATCGTGACTGTAAAAAATCTATTCTTCTGAATCTTATTTGTCTATTCAAGCATATGTCATTATAAAAGATGTCCTCTTAGAAAAACAAATCTATTAGGCCTTTGCGGTGCTGGGTAGAATCTGTACACTGAAAAAAGCCTGGCACAGTGACCGCCTAGTAGTAATGAGGGCCTCTACTCCTCCACTTTTGGTCTCTAAATACCACTTCCCACCTAAAGGGAGCAGAGCTTCTTGGAGACTGATTCTATGTCAAGGGCAGGAAATATACAAGGTGAACTTGGAAAATCCTGTAATGCCAGAAACCAAGGAATTTTTCAAAGACTGTTTGGGGTTATGTTAAAAAGATCTAAGAATAAACTTAAAGAGACTCCAAGTGGCAAATGATGAGGCAATTTTAGCATGAATAAAAGTAATATGAATTATGAAATACATCAAGTATGTTTATTAGTCTATAATAATACCTTTAAAAACTCATTTGTCACCTTTGAAGACTGCTAGAGACCAACTCAGTACTTTGAAAAGTGATACAGTTTAATCAGGCATTTATTCTGCCTTTCATATAAGAACTATATCTTAATGCAGTCAACTAGTCAGTAAGGGAAAGTCCCTTTTTGTGGAAGTATTCCAGTAAACAGATGAAAAGATAATGACAAAATTACACTATAACCGTTAGGTATCCCCTATTGAATTAATGGATCTAGGCAATAATAATCAACAGCAGCTAAAATCCACAAAAATAAAGACAAACTTGATTTTATCTACCTCCTGATGAAAATTAAACTATCACCTGTGAAGCACACCTTTAAAAAAAATGAATTTGAATCTGATCAAGCTAACAAGTCTGATACCAATTTACAGGAAATTCAAGAAAATATATTACAAGAGAAAAAGGCCATGAGAATACAATCAACAAAATCCAGATGGTAGGATGTTTATGTCTTCAATAAACAAATAGCAAGGAAAAGAAAAGAGAGAAGAGAAAGCCCCAGATTTAAAAACACTAACCAATTACAATACAGAGATCATATCTGGACCCAGATTCAAACAACCTGTAATTTATATTTACATGTATCTCTGATACTCTGATAGCCAACATCTATTTAAATACTCAGGATATGTAGAAGTAAAAATGAGTATCAGAGTCAAGAAGAGAATCTCCTACCTAGTGAAAATCAGTAACCAAGATCACACTTTCAATATCTTTAAAATAAACACCAATCTGCACATGGCTCTAAATTAATAACAAGATTGTAGTGATGTACAGCAGAAATGTAACACGAGCCATAAATCTAATTTTAAGTTTTCCATTAGTCACATTCTGAAAAGTAAAAAGAAATAGGTGAAGATAATTTTAATAATACATTCTATGAAACCTAATATATACAAAAGACTACTATTTAAATATGAATAAAATATTTAAAACTACTAGTTAGATATTTTACATTTTTTTTCATACTAAGTCTTTGAAAAAGGGTGTATTTTATATAGCACTTTTAAATTCAGAGTAGACACATTTCAAGTACTCAATAGCCACGGTGTGGTTAGTGGCTACCAAGTTGGATAGTGTAACTCTAGAATCATAGATAATAATTTCGTTAAGTGATTCTTTTAACCAAAGAATCTGTTTTTGGCAAAGTTAGAGAAAATTTGGAGACTTTCTACTTATCGTTGAAATGCAATGACAGTTTAATAATAACAGTGAAAATGAACCTCCACACTAGCAAAGACTGTTATTATGACTGCATGTTTGCAGTTTCAGTGGCTTTTTCCTCGGGAGTTTTGTGGTGGTGGTGGCAGTCATGGCAAAACTACTCATTAATTATGCGCTATTTCTTCTATTATTTTGTTAAGTTGGTTTTATATTCAAGCACCTTAAAAGCCTACCAAAATGAAACTATGTTTTTTCACCTATTATTATACTCTGCTTACTTAAGAGAGACTGCATTTAAGTGATTTCTGTTTTATTTGCATCACAAATACAGATGTCATTGCTATTTTTAGAATAACTGCTTTTCATTTTGTGAATTTTACTTTCGTTATATCTTTTTGTAGGTTCATCCTGTTAATAATACTTATTGAACATCTACTCTAGTCACTTTTGTAGTACTGGGGATGTAATGAGAAGACTAAGTACTCAGTTCTGCTGGAGCTTATGTGGGGCAGATGTTACAAAAACCGTACTTTAAAATACTTTGAAGCACACAGTGTGACAGGAAGTGTGTATCTTTTGGTAGAATTTTAGTGGTGAACTTAATGTAGTAGTACACCTGTTGATTTTTAATGATGTGCACCTGAAAGTGACATGATATTATAATGCAGTGCACCTTCAATAAGAAACAAAAACCTCAATTCTAAAAATAATTAGTTGTCCTAATTGAGATTCTATACTCCTGGCGTGGTCAGTTACCACAGTATCACTCTATGCCAAAGGATGCTACTGCAAGCCCGTCTGTTATCCTACCAAGACCAACATCGATTCCATGCTATATTAATTAGCACCCTTAAAGTCAAAACGAAGGGTCATGATGAAATTAGTGACCTGTTGATTAACATGTTGATTACATGTTTGACATGAGCTTTCAAAAAAAATATAAAGACATTCAAGAAATATCTTAGAGTCGCTGCTCACATTTATATGAACAGGATATCAGAAACCAGGAGGACCCCACTGTCTACATTTAGGGCTAGCACACAGGCTTCCTCTCTAAACAGTTCGGGGTCCAGCTATTCATTCAGAGAATTTTCATTGCCTGATGCAAGAGGAGGCAATAAAATTCTGCTTCTAGTATAGTGCTATGTCTGTCCTTATAGAACACATAAGGTGGAGGTCAAAACATCTGAAAGGATGGTAGGTTGAGGCTTTAAAAGGCTTTTAAAAAATGGACTGAAATAACAGCCTTATGCATGTTTCCTAATGAACACTTATTTAAGATCCGTTCTTAAGGAGTGAGGTGAACAGCTCACTGCAGGTGAAGAGCTAACCATCTTCCACTAAAACTTCTACAGTAGCTACTATTACCCACCAAAGAAAACCTTTTAAATGCACATGAACAAACTGCCTTAAGTTGGTTCATCTAAGGTAAAACAATCAATAAACACACATTTAAAAAGTTAAAAACATAGCTTCAGAAAATAATATGGGATAGATAGATAGATAGGCCTATATATCTACCAATTCAATGCTATATTAATTAACACACTTAAAGTCAAAACGATGTCTGTATCTATCTCTCTCTGTGTGTGTACCTATTCTATCTATCAAGTAACAGGAATACTGAGATTGGGAGGTCAGAAAGAATCTCTCTGATAAACTGCTATTTTAGTATAAACAGCCCAAGCAATAACACACTTTCAAAGAGCAGCTTGGTTATCCTCATTCCCAAAGAAGCAATCACTGAACCTCTCTTTAAAAAATGTCTCAATCTGGGGCCTCCCTCATGGTGCAACGGGTTAAGTCTCAGCACTATCCGCAGCCACTGCAGCACAAGTTTGATCCCAGCCAGGGAGCTTTCCACATGGCACAGCAGACCTCTCCTGTCTGGCCCACAGCTCCCCTCAGCAGTGTACTTCAGTAGATCCACCTGTTCTGCTCCCCACTCTGTCTCTGGTGAATCCTCTCACCACCCCACACCTGTTGCCTACACCCCAGTTCTTGTATGTGTAAATAAATAAATCTTTTTTAAAATTCTCAATCTGTTCCCCAAAATAAAATGATATGGTACATGAGCTTAAAATAATAAATCACAAACACAAAGGAAAGCAGCCACTCTGGGTAAGAAGCAGTAGATTTTGAGTAAAGCGGATAACCCACCATTATATGGGTGTGCCTCATCTAGTCACCTGAATGTCTTGAGAGAAAAGGCTGAGGTGCCCCAAGGAAGAAGGAATTTTGCTTTCAGACTCATGGTGTAAACCTATAGCCCTAAAACATACACAGTGTTGTTAACCAAAGTGACCTTGATAAAAGATGATTTAATTTTTTAAAAAAGCATTTTGGCTTCTCATTTATTTTGAGGGAAAAAAAACAAACCTGTGGATGTAGCTAAAGCCATGCTCAAGTATGGTGATAGCTCATGGGTGAACTGGTGGAGGGAAACCTATGGGGGATACACAATAATGTAAAGGATATAAATTAAATAAAAAGCAAAAATAAATAAATAAATTCACCTCTGGGAAAAAACATTCTGAAAAACTGAGTAATCACCAAAAAGAGACCGCTTTGGACGTGTAGAGATGAAGGGATGCATTGCTGGCATAACCAACGCATTTTGCAGTGGGAATGAGGTCTCCAGAGTGCAATAAAATCAGTTGTAGAAAATTAAGTTTAAAAAAAAAAGAGAGAGAAATTCATAGACTTAAATGCATCTATTAAAAGAACACCTGAAAAACAATAATCTAAGCACCTCCTCAAGAAGTGAGAAAAAGAACATCAAGTTAAAGCAAAAAAAAAGTAGAATTAAGGGGAAAAAATAAGGGCAGATATTAGTAATATAGAAATCACACTACTAACACACACACTTTATTGGACATCAACTTATTCCACAAACAAATGGACAACAGAACAGAGCTGAGATTCCAAAAACAAATTCCCACACACATACAGATCCTTGACTTATGACAAAGGTGTTGCAGAGCAAAGGTGAAAGGGTCCATTTTCAACAAACGGCACCAAGTTAAATTAATATCTACATGGAAAATATAAGAGCCCTGACTCCTGTCTCACCTAATACAAAATACAAAAAAATCATGAATCAGTAGATCTAAATATGAAATTTTACAAATGAATCTTCTAGAAGATTATACAAATTATCTTCATGATCTACGCATAAGGCAATAATATTTTTAAACCAGACATATAAACAATAACCATTAGTGATATTACATTAAAGTGAAGAACGATTTTTCATTAGAAGGCACTAGTAAAAGACTAAAAAGGCAAACTTTACACTGGGCAAAATATTTATAATACATATAAAAACAAAGTGCTTCTTTCTAGACTACAGAAAGGATTCCTATGAATCAGTAAGTAATAGACAGATGACTTAGTCCAGGTTCTCTCACAAGCAGATGCCAAAATGGGATTAAATGTACTTGGATTTATTAAGGGAAGTGCCTGAGAGAAATTTAATCTACAAGAAAGTGTTTTTAACACTTTCAGCCTCATAAAGAAGACAGAAAATTTATTTTAAAAACTATTTATTACATTTCTGCAGAGAAGTACTAGACTTCTAAACATAAAATAAATTCTATTAGGACAAAATTCTGTAATAGAAGTAGGATGAAATTAGGAGTTCATGGAGAAAAGTGAATGATGTAACCTCACAGTTTTAATCTTAAATGACATGAAATGGAAGGGACTGAGTTCACCTGGCACAGATTAGTTCACATTTTCTGTTATAAAGCCAAGTTCAAGATCGAGACTGACTTCAGTCCCCACTCCAACCCCAAGTTTGTATACACTAAAAATTCATACCCCTACATGTGTAATTGGGCATATTTCTATTTACGTGATATTTAATTAAAATGGAAACAGTGTATTGGAATATATATCCAAGCATATGCTTTGCTTTTGTAATTAAAGTCCTTCAGGAATTATTTTAAGTATTAAAACTTTTATAAAAATGAATATAACATAAATACATATATTTTTAAATGTTTTTAAGTTCCTAATTTATACACAGGCAGGAGCTTATGCACCACACCGATCTACCCCATTCTTTGTAGTAACTGGTGCTGCACGAAGGAACAAGAAACTAGGAAGAGAAACACAGTAGTACACCATCTAGGGCTGCACAAGAATGTGAAATGGAAGTGTAAGAGAATAAACAGAGAAGTAAACAGGTTCTAGAAACAGAATGAAAGGACTCCTGCTTAAGTGAAAATGTAATCATCTCAAGTACTTATAATTCATCGCATAGATGTTTATTTATATGAGAACATGTAAACACATATATATATTTAATTAAAAGCAGATTATAAATCTAGTGCTTTGGAATTGAAATGTATGTTAAGTACTACTCTAGCTAAGAGTCTCTTACCCACAAAATACACAATATAACATAAAGGTTTGCGGAGTTTTTGTTTTTCTTTATTTGTTTTTATTTTTACATAGAAGAACTGGAGTGCAGGCCAGAGGTGCAGGGGGTGAGAGGATTCACCAGAGACAGAGTGGGGAGCAGAACAGGTGGATTGACTGAAATCCACTGCTGAGGGGAGCAGCAGGCGAGACAGGAGAGGTCTGCTGCGCCATGTGGGAAGCTCCCTCGCCTGAGATTGAATTCAGGCCATGGTGGTGACAGTGCTGAGACTTAACCCCTAGCCCACCAGGAGGCCCCTTGTTTGGCTTTATCTTGCAGAAAAATAAAACTCATTATTATTGAAACTCCTGAACACAAACCTCAGGGTTGTTGTACCAAAGAGGAAAGGAGAGAGAGTGGCTGGCACAGAGAAGGCTTCTGCTGCAGCTAGAAGTCCCCTGAGTGCACAAAAATGGGGAGGCATGAGGACTGTGAGCCCAACACCAATAAGACTGGCTGTGGAGAACTTTGAGGAAACCCTAACAGCCATGCCAGCATCTATGTCCCAAATTCCCAGTAAGGCTTGATGGAGCAAATGGAACTTTTTACATCTATGACACCAGTCATTACCAGGTAATCTGTTGTCCTCGCAGAGTTTCACAAGGAAGATCCTCTGAGACAGTGACATAAAGTACATGAATAGACAGGCAGGGGCCTCTGATCAAAATGGAGCTCTTCTGGAAAACAACTCATTAGTCATTTACTTCCTTCAACCCTACGACTCCCTAGAAGTGTCCATTTTAAGCCGTGAGCCACCAGAGCAGACTACGGTATGAGACTCTGCCTACAAAACTAATGAAAGTAGGAAATCAGTCACGGCACAGTAGGGAATAAACATTTTAAAATGTTTATGTTGTTATCCCATAGTCAAATTTAGCTCCTCCAAGTGTTCTCTGTAATCTCAACTTGTACTTCAGAACAAACAACATTATGGCCCACCATGCAGCTCCTCGGAGAAGCCTTTTTAAAGCATACAAATCACAGAACATTAAGAGAAACAGTCAATACAGGACCCGTGTTTTCCTATAAAATTTCATCAAGTGTAAGTCAAAAGTCACCAGGAATCAGGCCTGTAAAAGGTGTTTTCTTGCTATTTGAATAGACAACTTCACTAAGAAAAGAAGTCCTCCCAGCATTTTCTTCCATAGATTTCAACCCAACCGTGTTTTATCCTCTCCAAAGGAAGCATTTCAGTTATAACTTTCTGATCCTTTTTATCTAATTTTAGAGAAGTGAGAATTTTATACCTAAGTCACCATAAAGGTAGAGAGTTCAACTATTTGCTACCATCTAGTGGAACCAATAAGTTTTGCACAGAAACATTTTTTTCCTTGAACAGTCATGCTAGGACGTTGGGAATTTGTGTTTTGCTTGTTTTGGCAAACCACACAGCAAATGATTCAGAGGTCCAGGGTCACACCTCTTCAGATGCATGTGAGCCTCTCGCCCACCACCAAGGCAGACAGAGGCCTCCGCCAGCATCCCCGGCCCTCTGAACACCCTATTCTCTACCCTCCTCCTACTGCTCGGGCAGCCTCAATTCTGCATCAGACTATTCCAGCTTTTTATTGGCTTGACTATACTCTGAAAATTAGAGCTATGTAAATAATTGGCAAATCAAAAAAATTTGAGAGAAAAGAGAAGTTATCACCTCACGTTAATACTAGAGAAGGTAAGGTCTTGACCTATAAACTATCCCCTTTGTACTTGAAGCCTGTAAAGTCTGCTTAGAAAGGCAGGTAGGGGGCCTCCCTGGTGGTGCAACGGGTTAAGTCTCAGCACTATGAAGCTATCCAGAGCCACTGTGGCCTGAGTTTGATCCCCAGCCAGGGAGCTTCCCTCATGGCGCAGCAGACCTCTCCTGTCTCGCCCACTGCTCCCCTCAGCAGTGTATTTCAGTAGATCTGCCTGCTCTGCTTCCCACTCTGTCTCTGGTGAACCCTCTCACCCACCCCCACACACCTCTGGCCTATACCCCAGTTTTTACATGCATAAAAAAACAAAATAAATATTTAAATAAAGAAATACAGGTAGGGCTAAAGCACTAGATAAAACACAGTCCAAACAGCGCAAGCCACAGGAAGGGATTCTAGGTTCCCTTCATCCTCCTGTCATTCACCAGGTGGGCATGGCCAAACTGAGGTGGAATGGCATGGAACATGGCTGCTGTCATTAAGCTCTCACCCTTGCACTCCTGCAACAGGCAGAGCTCCTTCACCCAATAGCTGAGGAGGGAGCCTCTCTATTCTTGTTATGCTTTTGTCCAGGATGTATCCTGATGTGCCCCCTCATGCTCTCTATAGGAGCTCACCTCAAATGTCTCTGTGCAATGACTGCTCCCGTCAGCAGGGAGTCTTTATCAGTCAAGGACGCTGCTTAGAAGGAAGCAGTTTCACTTTACCAATGACTTTGCAGCATTGTAGAAAAACCACAGAGAGCTTTCTACGGGGGTTCTCAAATTTTTATTTCTAAATGAACCAATGGTGCAACTCAGCAGGAGAAGGCAGGACAATGCTCAAAGATCATTGGCCTCTTGTCAACAAACACTTTCCCGAGGAGGTCTGCTGTTGTCTGAGTGAGGCCTGCGCCACACCCGCCTACTTGGTCAGTGGAGTCATGTGTCCATTTTGCCAAAATGACACTGGGGCTTCATCGTCTCCAGAGGCCGGGGTAATACTCCCCCTGGAGCCCACCCGTCCAGTCCAGGAGGGAAAGCCCTTTAGCCGCCATTACAGTAACCAGTGGTCCATTTTTTGCAGTAACTTTTAAAAACATTCTATACTGTTGTGGAATCATAGAATTCTTTAGTTAGTGAAAGCCAGATATTGCTCTTTAACTGTATGCTCCGTCACTGCACGCGTCCTACCTGACAAGGAGGCCTGAAGGCATTTTGTTTAGTTTTTCAATTTCATGTCTTGCAGGTAGCAGACATGGCCACTGAAATGCCAAAGCCAACCTGCCAATCAACAAGGCATCATCAGAGAGAAACCTCTGGACAGGAGAGGAATCTGTCTCTAACCAAGTGAATATTTACAAATCAGCCCTGTAACATCTTTCACTAACAATTATGAATTATCGTAAGTACATTCAAGAACTGGTTCCCAGGCATCTCACCGACAAAATTACTTTCACATTTTTTTTTCAATACACCTGTAGTCAGACATTTTTTATAGAAACACACACCATGGGTATTTTTACACGGACAGTAAGAGACGTCTTCCAGGAATCCACCTACTCTCTTTAGCAGGGGTCCAGAAATCAAGACATAGGGGTGCAGGGGAGTACTGCTGCCAGTAAAGAGAGTTTGCACAACATTTGGTCATTTCAGGAGCTCCACACATGAACTTTTAACAATCCAGTCACGCCACTCAGTATTCGTAATTGGCCTTTGAAAACATGAAGGAAAAATGTCTCCCAGCGAAAACCAAGCTAGTTCCAAAGAATTTACTGAGGAAGTGAAAAGTGACCTTTTCACTTTTAGAGAAAGTGCCTCTTTCTTTCTCCCCACTGTGTACCTACTCAGTCACTGCCCTGAATACTCTCAAATACCCACTGCTTCTGTTTTGGACAGTTCCCACTCTACATCAGAGCTGACCATCCCATAGACATATTCCAGAATCTAAAACTACCAAAACAACACATTTATATGTGTTTCCCGCAATTCTCATATCTTCATGTTGATTCCACGAAAAAAAAAAAAAAAAAAAAACCACCACCACCACATTGTTATCTTTTTTAGTCCAGCGAGTAAATCAGGCACAAAGCTGGGTTCCTAACAGCCCAGTCCATGTGGAAGAACAGGTCTGGAGTAAACACTGAAACCTAACTCAGTACAACTGGGGTCCATTTTAGAAGAGGACATGTGGACAGGTACATATATCCAAAGACAGCATGTTAACACGTAGACAGTCCGCAACAAGCCAAGGAGAGAGACCCGGTACACATTCTCCCTGCACAACCTCTCCTCAAAACCAATTCCCTTAAAGCCAACACTGTCCACACTTTCATTTCCAACTTTCAGGCCCAGTTGTGAGAAAACAAAGTTTCTATTCTTTCAGCTGCCCAGTTTATGGTACATTCTTGTGGCGTCCCCAGAAAATTAACACAGGCTGCAAAAGCCAAGGCAGTGAGCATAAAATACATCCATGTTCTGAAATGAGGTGCTGACCACCTAGCAAATAAATGGAACCAAACAGGTTCTGTGAGCATTAGCCCCTAAGCTACCTCAGGGACATGAGTTGAGATAAAAGAAAAAGAACTTTGTCGGTGTGTTGGCATTTTCGCCACAATCTGCGAACTACTGGCAAAGAGCTACAAAAAACCTGTCAGATTGAGGGACACAACTCTGTAACCTTAGACTTCTATGAAGAAAGGAATGTGTTTTCCAATGTCAAATAGGCCCTGAGAAAGGGAGACTGGTGGGCATTTTCTCCATCCTCATGAAGGAGGGACAGAGATGACTTCCCCTCACCTCAAGCAAGGACAAACGGCTTCAGAAACCTTGGCTTATGTCCCCTGGAGTGGGAGGGGCAGTGGGGCCAGTGTGCGATTCACGCAAACGAAGTGAGTTCCTGAGGCAGGAACTGCCCTGGCCAGAAGGCATGCTGTGAAGGCTTCACTTCTCAGAACACAGCCATTCCGACCACCTGCCTGGAAAATTACTGTTTCCACGGTCACCAGGTGGGCCCTGCCACCATGGGGGGATTGTTCGTCTTTAAAAGAAAGCACCCAAGATGAACGGTTAAAGAGAGAGAAAACCTCAACAGAATGAAGGGCCATAAAGGTCTGGGGTTTTTAGGGGAAATCTAGTGCCCAGACAGGAGCTGGAGCTGGACCCAGGCACCCTTCAGACAAATGGAGACAGACACAAGGATGGGCGTCACACGGGGAGCAAAGCAGAGACCCCCCACAAAGGAGCTGCCCTATAGCGGATAGGACTGTTTCCCAGGGTCCGACGTGCAGACCCGAGGAAGGGCCACCAAGGCATCTTCTCCACCTTCAAGAGGAGGGGGCAGAGGTTACTTCCTGCCGCTCATCCTCATCAGGTGAAAAAGAGCTCAGGGAAACGACTTGTGCGTTCTGCAGTTCGTGGGCTCCAGGGACTAACGTCTGACTCGCGCAGCAATACGGGCCCTGGGCTGCAGCCTCTGCAGAGATGTGTGCAGAGAACACACTCCGGGCTTAAGGTCTCAGGGGAGGGAGTTTACTACCAGTGTTTCTGCCTGAAGTCTTGTGGGCCCTTTGCTGGGAGGGACACCAGAGCCTTGGGTCCTCCTAGAAGAAGCTGCTAGCACAACTGAGTGTCAAAGGCCCTCGAACACTCCCTACTGGGAGCGCTATTGACTGCTCCCAGGCTGGGGAGCAGCGCTTTCTTGCCATTTGACCAGCCACTACTTTGTTGAAAAAAGCAAGTTTGATCAGCACTTTCTTTTATAGATTTGAACCCAGTTGTATACTGCCCCCTCCAAAAGAAGCAGTGTTTCAGCTATAATTTTCACATTTCCAAAATGATTTTGTCTAACTTTAGAGAGGTAAGCACTTTATAAATAACCCAGTCGTGAAGGTACAATTGTAACCTTTTGCTACCATCTGCTGGAACTACTAAGCTTTGCACAGAAGCATTTTCACTCCAACAGTCAACCTACTTCATTATCTTCACTGATCACCAGGAAAAGTCCCTAACAGAAGCAGCAAGAGATGTCCCTGGTGTCATCTTAGCCATAGCCCCTGTCACCTTTGACACTCTACAATGGACACTCTCCAAATAGATTTGAACTGAACTTACAACATAACTAGGATGTTAGCATTATTAATTGAGGGCAACAAAAGGAAGCACAAGAAAGCCAGTATTTTAACACCGTGACCTGCAGACTCGTCGGTCCTGGGGACACGGTGTCAGCTAATGGAGAAAGGGTAGCTCCAGTAACTCTCTACTCGAATCCACTCCAAATCCAATTAGAACACTTAGCTTCTGATGATGAATAGTAAAGCTACCTGTGCAAGAGAAGATTAGTTAGACGTCAACAAACTTCCCTTCTCTTGCAGAACTGGAAGTTTTACCTGAGGGAATGACCAGGCCCACTGGTAATACCTGAGCGCCTTCAAAATGGAAACAATTCCATCTTGTCTTCTGGACCCCAGAGATGCTTATTCCCCTTTTAAAAACCACCTCCTGGGACCTCCCTGGTGGCACAAGGGGCTGGGTCTCAGCACTATGAAGTTATAAGCAGCCGCTGCAGCACAAGTTCGATCCCCAGTCAGGGAGCTTCCCACATGGCGCAGCAGACCTCTCCTGTCTCGCCCGCTGCTCCCCTCAGCAGTGTACTTCAGTAGATCCGCCTGTTCTGCTCCCCACTCTGTCTCTGGTGAATCCATTCACCCCCCATCCCCCACAGCTCTGGCCTACACCCCAGCTCTTGTATTCATATATAAATAAATCTTTCCAAAAAGTAAAAACCACCTCCCTCTAACAAGGCTATTACTCTCCGCACAGCACCATGCCACGGTTGCCTGCCCTAACATCAGTATTCTGTCTCATCAGTCCTGCATGTTCTCTTCACAGCACGTCTTGCTGTGCGTTTATACACTTACACAAGTCAGCCTACAAGGCTCACAGCCCTGAATGCCACAGAGGCACTCGAAACTAACTGACTAACAGCAACCTATTTTTAGTAGCTTCATCTCTATCACTATGATCAGGACTTCCTCCAAAAGAAAAACACCAGCCTCTATCACCTTAGAAATTTCAAGATTATTATACAAAATGCATGTGCCTGAACCACTGAACAATCCTAGAGCAAGGTACCCACAGACAGATGTGCGCTTCTCTCCCCAATGTACAATTAAAATCCTACTTGAACGCTCCCTTTCCCCCCTCCCCAATATTGACTACATGGACAGAAGACGAACTATTTAGCTTTTCCATGTTTCTCTAGGGCCACATTCAGAGTTCAAAGGCCCTATACCCAGGTCACGGCCTGGGATTCGCAGCTTCATGGCCGTGTTTATGCTCCTTCCTCTCATATTCATCATCCCCATTTCGGCTTCACATGGAGCGCTCCCTTCCCTAGTGGGAGGGTCCTCTGGCCCCCTCACCCACCTCGATCAGAGGATGCACTATTGAATGCCGGGAAAACACCTTAGGCACAAACCTGGCCAGGTAGCTTCTTGTCTAATAAAAGGGCATCATAACTTTCTCAGCCACACATTCCAAAGCAAATTTTCATCTCATGCACAGAGGCACGCAAAGGGCTAAACCCAGGGCCCCAATTATTTGTCCACTAAAAACAACAAAAAAAGGACTTTTGTATTTTGCCACTTTAAGACTAATTAAGATGGGGCAAAGGAACACTGGCTTCCCCCTCTTCACCCCAGCAGAACTTCCCAGTATTCTCTCACGTTCCCTCTTTCTCTCCTTCTCTACCATATTCCTCTTTTTCATTATTTTCCCTCATTTCTGTCCTATTCTCACTCATTATGCCAATGGAATCTATACTTCTCTGGCTCAGGTTAGTCTCAATCCTACGAAAACCTTTCTGAGAAGTAAGTACCTGGGCAGGGAGAGCTCTAATGGAACCCATTTCTCTAACAGCATCTTCCATACATGCATTCTCCTAAAATATATGTACTTACCAAAAACCCTGGATCTCAGATTTTCTTCCCTCCTCTTTCATAATCAACCTGTCCTATCTACAAAGCATAAATCTCTAAGAAGGAAAACGAATTGTAAAGCTTGGCAACCTTGTTTGCACACCAGTTTCTTTGGTATGACACTGGCAATACAAGCAACCAAAGTAAAAATCACTGAATTGGAAACCATCAAGGTTGAAGATTTTCATGTTAAAGGGCAGTAACAAGAAAGTGAAAGACAATCCACAGAATGACAAAACATATTTGCCAATTATATGTCTGAGAAGGTTGTAGTATTTAGAATATACAAAGAACTCACAAAACTTATCCAAAAACTCAATTAAGCAATGGGAAAACATATGAATAGACATTTCTCCCCAAAAGAGAAAGATGTACATGAAATTTTAGGGCAGTAAAAAAAACTTGTATAATATTATAATGAAGAACACATGTTATTATATAGTTGTCCAAACTCACACAATGTGCATCACCAAGGGTGAACACCAGGGTAAAGTAGGGACTTCAGGTGATTACATGCAATGTACGTTCATCCATGCTAACCACAAAAAAAATCTGGTAAATGACATTGGTAATGGGGTGAGGCTATACATGTGTGGACGCAGGGGACATATAGGAAATCTCTGCACCTTCCTCTCAATTTTGTTGTTCTTTAAAGAATCTTCTTTTAACCAAGGATTACTGACTCATGCTACAATGTGGATGAACTTGGAAAAAAGTGTGATATGTGAAAGAAGTCATCCACAAGAGACCACACATTGTATGATTCCATTTATAGCAAATGTCCACAATGGCCAAATCCTTTGAGTCACAGAGTTGATTACTGGCTATCAGGTGATGGGGAGTAGGGGGACGGAGATCAACTGCTAAGAGGTATGAGGTATCATTCTGAGATGATGGAAATGTTCTGGAATGAGATAGTGGCAATGATTGTACAACAGTGAAAATACTAAAAATGACTGAATTGTACATTTAAAATGATAACCTTGATGATATGTGATGTATGTGAATTGCATTGAAAAAAACTTCAAAGTTAAATAATAAATATTTATCAGACTCACAGTTTGTGTGGGTCAGGAACTCGGGAAGGGCTCAGCTGGGTGGCTGCGGTCCAGCGCATTGCGGGAGGCTGCAGTTGAGATGTTACCAGGGCTGCAGTCAGCAGAATCAACCGAAGCTGCAAGATCTGCTCCCGAGGAGGTACAGTCACAGAGCTGATAAGGTGGTGCCGGTAGTTGTGCAGGCCTCAGTTTGCTCCCATACAAGCTTCTCCAGAGACTGCTTGAGTGTCCTCATGACTTGGTGGATGACTTCTAGAATGAGAGTGGGACAAATGTTGCTACAGCAAGTGACAAAAAGTTTTACAAGGTTTGGCTAATGTCTCCTGTAGATGGAGGATCACAGGAATTAGTTCACATTTGACTCACACAAGTAAAGCCTAAGGGCTGGGGCTGGAACCGTCCCTGGCAGAAAGGTCAGTAAAATGACAGTCTGAGATGCAGAGAGAACTCCCAGCAAATGCAGAAAAACCTGTTTCCAGGGAACAACTGTGAATCCCAGAAGACAGTGCCCTGAGATCACCATAAGGAAAAACAGCCATGAGAATCACACAGGGGTATGGAAGGACTTCGACACGGGCCTGGGCCACAAGAGGGTTGGGGATTGAGGGTGTGTCCAAGTGGCACATCAGAGGAAATACACTGGCTGGGACACTCTGGGGTCCTTCAAGGCAGCTTCAAATGGCAGCAGGCACTTCCTTCCTATCACAGAACCACAGGCCACACAGCAACTTTGCGAAGCATGTGCGGTGTACCCTCCCCCCACAATCCTTGCTCTCTCCGGGCCCTATCAGAGAGCAGAAACAGTGTGTGGTCAAATTTACATTTAAACATTTATGTGACCATTGACTAATGTCTGTGACTGTCACTGGAATTCTAGTCTGTGAACAGCAAGGACACACCGTTGTGCTGCTGCTGCCTCCCGATGATGGCAACCCTCCGATCATAAGCATCGCAAGTGACTCCCTAAGTGTGGCCCACATTTCAAGAGAGGCTTTCCCCTTGTGTCGTGAAATCAGCCCAGTTTCATAGCATGGGGTTACGAAGGTATTAACATTTCCCATCTGCAGATGAAACGTGGGCTCAAAGAGGTTAAATGAGTTTCCCCCGGCTGCAAGGCAGGGTCAGAGTGAAAGCTAGAACCAGCTGACCCCACAACCTGCGCTTCACCTCCCTCAGGGATGGTTCATAAGCAGACATTTGTGAAAGCACCGGCGCTTGGGTCCACGCCCCACCCCTGCCAAGGACCTCTCAGATCACAGCTGGTGCTTGGTGCCTACACTTTGAATGTTTTTAAGCTTCCCAGGTGTTTCTGAGGCGCATCCTAAACATAGAAGCACCCCACTCTCTGGACCCAATGGTTTGGATCACTAATACGGCCAGCTGCCCATCGCAGGAGGCTGAGTGCCTTGGGGGCAGGGCCCCACCTCCAGCTCTCTTGTGATGCCACCGTGACAGCACAATGCTTGGGCAGGTGCGGAGAAATATCATTGGCCGAAAGGATTCAGGGCAACTGCCACCCAGAATGTCAGCTGCCAAGGGGTTCCAGTGAAGCTGAGGGACACTTGGGGGTGGCCAGCCAGGCCACTCTCTCCAGTGGGCGGGAAGTTCACTGGGGCCCACTCGGTAGGCAGCCCCTGCTGCCAACTGGGGCACCTCAGCACAGAAATAACGCTCTCCCCAAGCTTCCTCTCCCAGTTCCCAAACATTAAGAGACCCCACTCAGGGTCTAGAATTGACTGAGGCTTGGTGGCTATTTGTCCAACCACCAACATGGATCACAGAAGCCGCCTTCGGGGCAGAATCCCTGGAACTCAGCCCCGAGCCCCCAGGACTCCACTTCCCCTCTACGTGGAACAGGAGGCCAGGGAAGGAGAAGAATGGGAACAGCGAGATGTACCTCGCCAGAGGACTCCAGTCTATGGCCCCCCGGAAAATGAAGAGCTGACTGACAATGTCATGGGTAAGGACATGCGCTCCCTGCCTGGGCAGAAGGGAAGCGGCTTCATATTTTTCCTCTTTTGCCCCCGGGAAACAGGTCAGGAAACAAAAAGCAGAGCGTATCACAGGCAGAACTGGGGTGAGCGGTGAGTTTGGGAAGGGCAGGTTTGTCACAGGGAGCAAGACGATGCCTGTGAAAGCACCTAGAACTAGGACAGGCTGTTGGACATTAGTGGTTATTTACAAGTTCAAGCGCTTACAACAGGAAATGCTCACCCAGGTGCCTTGGGAAACAAAGGGACGCGTAGTGGCTCTCAGGGAGCTGGCCAGCTAATGGCAAAACAACAAAATGTTAGGGCATCTTCTGTGGGACTCAGAGAGGTGACGGGTCACAGGAGGCTAGAAGAGGGACATAAAGGCTGCCGAGGGCTCCCCGCTTTCTGGGGTGCCCTATCTCTTCCCGCAGTTCTCACCCGCCACCCTAGCGAGTGGGTGATGTACACACCGCTGGCAGAAGGGCTTTCCGGGACCATATCAAGTCTTAATTTAAAAAACAATACATACCTTGGGACGGTCTTAGGTCTCCAAAGTGTGACTCTTCTGCTGGAAGAGAGTAAACGGTCTGGAGATCTTGCTTTTCAGGTTCCATCTTTCTTCAAGTTTTCCCAGGACTTAAAGGGCCACAGCTGGAGGGCGGTCAGGGCGCTGTTCACAGGGGTCACTGCAAGGAAAAGATTAAACGTGTGTTTAAGGTATAAAATGCAAAGCATTCGGAGGCAGACGCTCCTTTCAGGCGTTTGGGTGCTTGTTTTTGTTTGGGGGGAGGGGTCCGGTAATGGGGCTTTGTGAGAGCTGGGCAAGGAAGGGGCCGTGGGGCTAAAAGAGAGCATAGGGCGAAAGGCCAGTCACCGGCGGAGGCGTGAGGTCAAGCAAGGGCGGAGGCCAGTCGGCGGTGAGGCGTTGAGGAAGAGGCCCGGGCACGGGGAGCTAAACACTGCTGAGGGCTGGCGGGAGGGAGAGAGGGCCCGCGGAGGGTGTCGGCTCCAGCAGGCGCCAAGGCGGTGTTGGCTGAGTTAGGCCTCGCCCGGCGCTGAGGCCTGCCCCCAAGCGCAGGAGCCATCTTCTGCAGGTGGCGGGAACCCCCACGTGGGGCAGCACGAGAGAGGCGGGGAAAGGGGTGGGAGGGGCGAGGAAAGGGGCGGGGAAGGAGCCAGGGCCTTCAGCTCCATCCCCATTAAACTTTTACGGGGCATGTAATGGGCAGAGCTGGGCCGAGGGGTGAGTCTGGAAAGGGGAGGTTTGTCACAAGGAGCATCCCGAAACTGGGACAGGCTGTTGGGCATTAGCTGTTATTCACAAGCCCAATTGCTTATAAAAGCAAATGCCTGCAGGTGCCAGGTGCCTTGGGAAACAGCTGACTTGGATATCGATTTCGACCCCAGGGAAAGGCCGACTAGTAGAAGACAAATTTTGGGGGATTCTGAAAGGTGACAGCTCCCGGGAAGGTAGAAGGGACGGGGAAGGAGACATAATAAGGCTGCTGAGGCTTGAATAATGTGATGGAGGAGCGGTCAGAAGACACAACTCTGTGCTGGTTTGTCTGGGGACTAGTCAAACCTTAATTGAAATAATCAAAGAAAGGACCTTTTAGACAGGCTTAAGTCACCAGACTACCTGTCTGCCCTTGCCTGCTGGAGGAGAGTCAATGATTCGACCTTTCTTCTCTAAGTTTTCCCGGGACTTCAAAGGGCTGCAGCTAGAGGGGGATCTTGACACTGCACTCAGACCATTTCGTGGAAAAGGGCAGCAACAGCCAGCAGCATGCAAATGCAAGCCGCTCAAACGCAGATTAGGTTAATTTCGCTTTCGGGGAGAGGGCGGGTAGGGTGCAGCAGCGAGGCTTTGTGGACCGATGGGCGTGGAGGAGATCTAACAGAGCAGAGGGCGGGGCACGCGAGGCCAGTCGCAGGCGACGCCGCCCGGCCGCCTCCGCGGAGTTGGGCTAAGCGGCAAGCCCGGGCCCGCCCCAGGGCGCAGGCGCGAACGCGGGCTGGGGGCGAGAAGGCGGGGCTGCGTCCACGTGGCGGGGGGGGCGGGGGGCGGAGCAGGTCTCGCGAGGCCACGCTCCGACTCGCGCGGGCAACTCGCGCGCGGTTCCAGCTGCCTGGCGGCGGGAGAAGTCGCGCTCCAGCCCGGGCACGGGTGTGCACTCGCGTGGTCATGGAAGCGCCGCCGCTGCCGGCCGCGACGCCTGCGTTCCCGGGTCGGAGCCGAAGGCTGCTTCTGCTGCCGCTGCTGCTGTTCCTACTCCGGGCCGGGGCGCTGCGGGGCTGGGAGGCAGACGAGAAGCCCCGAACCCGGGAAGAGGAGTGCCACTTCTACGCGGGTGGACAAGTGTACCCGGGGGAAGCGTCCCGGGTCTCAGTCGCTGACCACTCCCTGCACCTTAGCAAAGCCAAGAGTAGGTGGTGCCCCGCCAAGGGGGGTATCCGGTGGCGTAGGGCGGGGGGAGGTGGGGGGAGCAGGGGGACACGTGCGCGCGGGTTTCGGTGGCTACCCGGGGGCCTGGCTTGGGCGGCACCTCCTGGGCTGCCTCCGGCCCCTGGGCAGGCCTGGCTTCCTCCTGGGTGCGGGGGCATGGAGGAGGGTTCCGGCTCTGAAGAAAGGGATGGTTTCCACTGATCAGATTTGGGGAAGAAGTAGTGGTTACCCCAAAAGCCGCAGATGAGGGGTAGGGGTGGCCCTTGTCCCGAGCTTGCAGGCATCGAGGATGTTGTGCAAACTGAAACACTTCCTCAAACATCGAAAAGTGCCTGCAGCACAGCACATCTGTTTTCAAGTACTGTTTCTGGAAAGAATGCATTGATGAGTTGAATAATGATTTACAGAAAGTTTGATTAAACAGAAAAGTGGCTAAACAAAGCGTCCAGGAGATCAAACGTTTCTTTTGTTCTTTTCTCCCCCCGCATCTTATAAAAAGACTATTAAAAGCCACCTTTCCCCAAAATTGTATCGCTAAAGGGTGTTCTTTGTGTTTCTCAGAAATGAACTTTTTACAGGGTGTGCTTTGGCCACTTTTTGTGGGGAAACGAGGAAAAGGAGATTGCAAGTAACACATTGGGATTGATCATAAACCTCGTGGCAAGCTTGTTTCCTGCCAGTTTGGCTTTTGGCTATTTGCATTTCTGGTCGGTGTACATTGCTAACCGCCAGTTGCAGAAAGGACACGTCAGACTAAGTGGATTCTGAGAAAGTTGTGGCCTGCTGCATCTGGTGGTTAAGATAAGCCGAAAAGAAGTGGGCAGAGACTGAAGGATAAAGAGACTAAAGGATAAAGACTGTCCTTTGCTTGCTTTTAAGTAACCTGCTTTTCTTAAGGCTCTTTTGGCAGCCTGTAGATGTGTATTTGGCTCCTTTTGTGGTTTAGTTACAGCATGTTCTGGACCGTTACTTAGTGAAAAAATAATGCCTCACAATTATGAATCCCCATTGTTAAAGGGGATGTTATGACTTAGGATGGAGTGGGAACCATAAGTGAGAAAAACTTTTTTGTTTCCTTAAATATTTGCATTTCCTTCCTACTGAAAGTTAACTACTTTGGGGGTTTGGTTTTTTTAAAAGCCAGTCTTGCACTTTTAAAAATCATTGTATTCC
This sequence comes from Scalopus aquaticus, assembly GCA_004024925.1. Lineage (NCBI taxonomy): Eukaryota > Metazoa > Chordata > Mammalia > Eulipotyphla > Talpidae > Scalopus > Scalopus aquaticus. Next base: position 63,496 of record PVIJ01008714.1, read on the forward strand.
CAAGTCATGTTGGTTTTTCTTGCCTCGGATGATGTTTTGAAATCTGTCAGCCATTTAAGTGTTTACTGGTGCTACATTTATTTTCCATAAGAAACAAATCCCATCCGAGTCAGCAGATGGAAGCAAAAAAAATGTAACAATAGGTTTCCCTTTTCCCAGAAACCTTTTCAAACTTTAGGTATTTGTCACATTTCTATGTCACTTGTAGGCTTATCTATTCAATAGATTTAAAGATACAAGGCTTTTATTCATAAAGTGGAATAGCATGGAGCCATTAAAGTCATACTTTAAATAATGTTTAACAATATGAAAAACAGTTCATGTCTTTCTACTTCTCTTTAAAAATGGGGGCATGCAACACGATTCTAATTTCTCTTTTAAAGAGTCTGAAAGGGAAGAGATCAAAATGTTAGCATGGGGGTGTTTGTGAGGGGATTTAAATATTCTTTATACTGCTCTGCGTTTGCCAGAATCTTTGTTAATTATAGGATCTATATTCAGGAAAATTTTTTTGTTTTTTAATAGCTGCAAGGGACTGCTTTGGGAATTCCATTTATAGAACTTAACAAAGTCACTGCATTTTTGGCTCTATAAATGATGAGGTTTTTTTTAACACTGCAATTCTTATATCAAGAACCCAACTTTTTCAAAATCACAATTTTCTGAACAAAAATTTGTTTTCAGGTTTGATATTCTCAATATGCTAAAATCATCATAGAGTGTGATGAGGTCATTACACTTGTAACCTGCACTTAAGCAGTAACATGTATCTATAAATCATAGATTGTTCAGTACCCTTCTGATTCTCCCTCCTGCCTTTACCTAATCAGATCAGAATATTTATTTGCAGTAGGTTGCTGGCTTAAGATAAACTATCAAATGTTGTATATTAACTTCAGAGAGCAATTCATCTTAAGTTTGTCTCTTTTTTGGAGTCACCAAAAATGTTGGCAGTTACACAAAATATAATAAATGCTGGCTATTATAAGCCTTGGTTTCTAGGACTCTCAGCCAAACTTGGGAGCAAGTATTGACTTCATTGTATCTATTTGTTCTGAAAGTTGAAATGCTATCTAAATGTGTTAACAGAAGATGGAGGTATATTATTATCAAAGTGTGTTGGCTAAAATTACAGCATGCCCTTAAGAGAGAGGCACAAACTATTCAATTTCCATCAGGTCACTTGAAAGCTGACCAAGGAGTGGGGAGGGGGGCGGGCAGGAATCTCCTCTTTCAAAGCTCTCTAGGAAAATAATCCCATGACCTGGGAGTCTACCCTTCTCACCTGTCCAGAATGTATTTTCAAATTTCCTGCTCCTTGAGTGTAGCCTCACCTGAGGTAGGTCCTTTGTGTGTGAGAAACTACACAAATGTTTAATTGGTACCTCTGAAAGACTGCCATTGGAGAACGGAAAACCTAATTCTTTGAATTACGGGAAGCTGATTAACTTGGAGGGTCTATAGCGAAATATCCAGTAGGGTTTAGTGCAGGGATAGAAAGTAGGAGGTCTGTGAGCATGAATAGAACAGAAAAAGTCTACCCTTCAACTGAAAGTTAGCATTTCTTTGCACGATGAACCCCTGCAACAAACCACGTTAGCTCCAGCAGTACTTGCTTGTACCTGTCACCTATAGAGTCACGGATATTTTCATGCTACATGATGGTTATTACAGGTTCTTGGATAGGTTTTAGATCCCTGCTAGATCTTGCCGTTTCAAGATGTTAATAAGGGGGTATATCAACTTTTTTTTTGATAACTGCATTTCAATGTAGTTGACTTCCTTTGTAATCCTATATATCTTATTCTGGAAAGTCCATAAACTTCATCAGACTGTTTCACCAAACCCTTAATCTTTAGTGATTTCCTAAGAATGTCCTTCTGTCACCCCATAACTTTCTCAAAGTTATTATTTTTTTTTTTTAGTTTCTAAGCCAGCACCCTATTGGGAAGGAACAGCTGTGATAAACGGAGAATTTAAGGAGCTCAAGTTAACTGATTACCGTGGGAAATACCTGGTTTTCTTCTTCTACCCACTTGATTTGTAAGTAATACATGTACATAACAGTAGTAAAGCCTCAGACGTTATCAGTCATCATTCAAGAACATCAAATAAGAAGAAATTATTTTCTTTAGCTCTTGGTTTGTAAAAGGCAAGCTGAGATGAAGAATTTTTTCAAAAACTTCTACATATTTCAGAATCATAATTCATTTGAGGTTAAGTCATGCATGAATCTACATAATATATGATCTTTTAAATAAGTGAGAAATTCCTTCTTTCTAATCAACTAACTTATACTGTAAGTTGACTAGCTAAAATCTATATTTCCTGATAGAAACCAGAAGTAGAGTTTTTAAAATATAGAAAATGAGACCTTCTAAATTCATGTTGTTATAAAACCAAAATATTAACATATTTGTTAAGTACATATGACACTAAACCTGAATTTTCAAATTTTTCTAACATAGCAGACAAATAATGCTGTTTCTCCACTGTTACCTAAAACTCCATAATGAGTAAGACACAGTAAGTCAGGATGTGACATTAGCAATAGTCTTCCAGGGTATTGCTTCTGCCTAATACAGACTGGGCCTGGTTTGAGCAGGAAAACTTCTGGGCCATTTGCCAGTTTGCAAGGAGGAAAGTCTCAAATGTAATCTGTCAATTTTCTGCCAGCATTTTTTCTCCATCTTCACTAAGAAGTGGGCAGGTATGTCTCTAGGTAGCATTTCTTGGGATAATAGGAAGGAAGGCAAGGGCTGACTGTTCCTACCTTTTGGAAAATATTAAAAATGCATATTCTAGCCCAGGTGTCCAGGGACATGATCTGGATTAGAACTGTCTGCTCGCACATCGCAGTCATCCGCTTGAACAACTGATACATTTAAGAAGCCTGTTCTTGGGCTGTGTCCTCCCCTACGTCTACATTTTCCAGACGTTCCTGACCAAACACACAGTAGGACATAATTTTTCATGACCACGCAAAACACCAACATACATAGGGAACATTCGGTGTGTGCCTCAGTACAGCCAGGCTCCTGCAAGAGTATGAAACTTGCAGAGAGTAAGTGGCCGCTGGCCCGACTCCTTCCCCAGTTGCTCTTCCCACCTGTTCCCTTTCAGACAGCCCAGTGCTGACGCCAACTTTGAGTTGAGTTTGTTAAATACATTCAGTATCACTTCTGAACACCCATAGGTGCACATACACACATCTGTCAGAACCTACCCTATGGATGATGTCGTCTCATTTTCCATTTCACGTTTTTAAATGTTGGTTGGTTGGAACTCAGTAAATTGGCTTAAGGAGTCCCTACTGTGATTGAAAACCACCACCCTGAGGTAATACTCTCTGAGCACGCCCTTCTGACGACAGGAAAGGATGAAGGAGCAGAGCCCGTGGCTGCCGTGGGGTCGGGGGCTGACACGGAAGGGAGAGGCTGGGCTAGCGCTTCACCACCGGGCGGAGAGCGGCGTCTAGCTCAGGACGTGGACATAGGAGTTTTTTTAAAAAATACTGAAGTGATGTAAAAGTTGTATAGAGCCTTTGAAAACTGTGAAGCACTATGTCAATAGAGTAGTATTAAAGCAAATAAAATGGGGGCAGGTGCTGCCATAAGGAACTCTGTAATAGATGTTTTTTGATTAAATGACAGCCTCAGACTACTCCATCTTAAAAAAGGTTAGTATATAAAATTATTTTTTATGCATTTTTATATACAGAAGATGTTTATAAAAACTAAAGCATTTGAAACTGCAGGTAGATGTGTATTTGAGAATACTGATTTTTTTTTTAACTTTCAGCACTTTTGTGTGTCCAACTGAAATTATCGCCTTCAGTGATAGAATTGAAGAATTCAGATCCGTAAACGCAGAAGTGGTGGCATGCTCCGTTGATTCACAGTTTACCCATTTGGCCTGGTCAGTATCTTACACCTGTATTTATAGGAAAAAGAATGGATTTACTCTTAAATTTTGGGCAAACAACTCTTACCATGTTAAGAATGTTGTCATTTAGCAGACAGTTTGAAAACAGATTTATCTAAAAGCTGCTAGTTCAGTGAAGTTATGGTAAAAGTCCTGAAGGATTTCATAGAACACTTCAAAATTGGGTGTAAAAGTTAAATGCAAAAGATGCAATATCCATAGCAAAATACTACTGGCTTGTATGATTACTTTATGATGATAAATTGGATGACCTTAATTAATTTGGAGAAAAAAATATTTAAAATACAGTTAGCTAGTACTAAGCCAAACAAAAAAGCTGAAGCAATGATTCTCTAGTGAATTTTAAAATAATTTTTAGAAATTCACTAAACATGAAAAGATACCCCACCTAATTAATTTTAAAGGATTTCAAATTAAAATTACAAAAGATAGCATATCTTCCTTGATTGATTGGCCAAGATTTCAATACTGAAACTTTTCATGCAGTTTACAAAGGTATGAAGAAGTGACACACTTGGTTCAGACAACAATGACATTTGGTTCAGAATGTCTGGCGAAGAGGCATATGTTTCAAAACCTGAATTGTTCATACTGATGTGTTTTTAAAGTAACATTCAAAATAAGTTTTTATGCATTTGCAATTACATATATACATACCACATACCTGTATACCTATGTAACTAAAACATAGAACTAAAATTTAAATTGTTCCCTTAATAATTAATTCTCTTAGATATTTTAAAATGCAATTATTTAATTTACTTGATTTCCTTTAAGCATATCAATTTTCAGACAAACCTTCCCAAGAACTTAAGCAGTTCTTGCAAGTCTAATAAATAAATGTTGTGTGTCGGAAGTCCTTTTAAAATGTTTCTTTACTATTAACTGAATAAGAGTTCAAATTACATGTTTTCATTTGAAGTCACAAAGTGAATGTTATTCTAATGTGCCAAATTCTCTTAAGCTTTATAAATAACTTAATATATAAATATGTACTGATTAAGTGTAATATATTAAAACCATGAGTTTAATTTGTTTCATTTCTCTAGTAGTTCTGAATCTTCATGGTATTAAGACAGATAAACTGAGGAAAAAGTTGTCATTCCAGATAATTTGGGGGATGCATTCTCAGCTGGATAGGTTTCATACCAGCCAGAGATTTCCACTTGGATGCCAGAACTGGGGCCACAGACATCTGAAGCAGGGCTTTCCTGCTTTCTAGCTGCTAGGTCTGTTTCCTCCCAGTGGGGCACCAGCCCACACCCCCCTATTTCAGGTTACAGAATACTTACATCTGCAGAATGATACATCTGAAATTGTAACTTCCTTCACTCCTTCAAGTGAACTTTGCATTTCTTTGCCTCTTAAAATATTAAAATCTTACCCATTGTGTTCTGTCTTGTCACAATTCTAAGGTTATGTTATGACAGCGCACCCCTTCGATGTGTCACTTCCACTTCTAGGAATTAACCAGACCAGCATGCAAAATTGAGAATACAAGGATGTTTCCAGCTATGTTTATTAAAGCAGGAAAAAAAAAAGTTTAAATGTCTTGTCAATAGAGATTAGTAAAATAATTAGATTACATTAAAAATTTGGTGCATACTATTTTTGTTAGCGAAAACATGTTGTGTGTGTGTGTGCACGTGCAGAAAAAGCGCTGTTTGGATGTATACCTTTTCCTTAACTCTGAGGGAGTAACTGTTGTGTTTGTTTCAGGATTAATACTCCTCGAAAACAAGGAGGACTTGGGTCACTCAAGATCCCACTTCTTTCAGATTTGACCCACCAGATTGCAAAAGACTACGGTGTGTATCTGGAGGACTCTGGCCACACTCTGAGGTAAAGGTTTCGCGTGAGCACAAATCCAGATATATTTGTAATCCTTGAAATGGAGTCAGATGATAAGAAATATTATTCTGTTTGTAGAAATATTGCAGATAGTATTTAAAATAACTGGTAAGTGTCCTACTTAAATTATGTGTCATGGACAGAGCTGGAAGATTAGAGGTCTTTGACCCAACAGTGTCATTTTACGGATAAATTCATAGCAGTCCGTAAGCTTAGCCAAAGTTCTATAATTAGTTAATGGTAGAGTCCAGACTTGAACCCAAGTCCCAAAGCACCTTGTCCATTTCTTTCTCCTCTTTCCAAATTGACTGAAGTAAAGGTTTTTCTGAATACAAGTATTATTGTATTTAGCAAACCTGCATCTCTGGAATAGGAAAAATTGAATATTTTACCCGACAGCTCCCACTGGGTTCCTTGAGTAAGAAATGCTAATAGAATTATTTGAAAAAAAGGGCCGTTTTAGCTTAAAGCAGTTTTAATTTTGTTATCGTTATTTTGTTGATTTGCTTTACAGCGCTAATGATTCTTTTTGAAAATGTTTTATGTGAAGGTTTAAGTATTTTAATAATTCTATATTTCTTGTGACAGTTTTGACAGGTATTAATTCCTATACCACACAGTTCGCCATTCAAAGCATGCAATTCAGGGCTGTTAGTGCACTCAGAGTTGTGCAACCACCAACCACAGTCCATTTTTGAACATGTTCATTACCTGACAGAAGAAACCCAGGCCCATTCGCAGTTACTGCCCATTTCCCCCAGTCTCCTTCCCTGGCCCTCGGCAGCCACTGACTTACGTTTTGTGTTTACAGCCGACCATTCTGGACATTTCCTCTGAATGGACTCCAATGTGGGCTTATGACTAGCCTCTGTCACTTAGCATAGTGTTCTTAAGTTTCATTCATATTATATCAGATATCACTAGTTTTTTTTTCTTACCAAGTCTAATGTTTCTACTTTCAAAGAGTTTATTCCCAACAGAATAAATATGCCATTAAAAAGACTGAGGCAATTTTAAAATTTGGATTTGAACATTAACCAAGTAAAATTCAAAGTCTGTCACAGCTAATTTATGTGATTATAACTAATAGTTTCCTCTTTAAATTATTTGTATTTGCATTAAAGTTTCATGCACATATTTTAAAGTCACATTGTTTTAAGCAACACTCCCCTCCCTATCCTTAGCCCTGCTTCTTGGAGGAAGCTACTCTCAACTCTTAACTACTGCTTTCACTATTTGTCTCCATATGTCTGAATATTATACTTGTACTGGATTTATCAATTTTGACATTATTTGTCATGATAAACAAGACTTTATCTTTCTTACTCCATCCCCATATTTATCTTCCCAATATGTTAATGGTGTTCACATTATACATTTTTCACTGCAAAGCTCTTAAAGTGTAGTGTGCTTGGGATTACATTTCCTTTCTGGCCAACTTTGATTTTCTTGTAGCTAATAAACTTTCATTTTTTTCTTTCTCTTAGTTTCAATATTCCCATTTGCTAATTCTTCCTAAATTCCTGCGCTGAATTGTAAGCCCTCTAAACAACTCAGTTTTTCTCTGCCAGTTGCCTTTTTCTGGAAACCTTCATCTTGTTTCAATTCAGACTGACCACTCTATGCCTGGCACACAAAACTGTTTTCCTAGCACTTTGTACTCCAGCATCCTGGGACTTACCCTTAACTTTGTTAGTTGCCCATTTTCTGCCTCCCATGCCTGCTGTCTTCTTTATTTAATCCCTTGTTTTGTGAAACACATCCTTTTAGCTTCCTAATAAAAGGTCATTGGAAGGTAAAAACTTGAGGTATTTCATGCCTAAAAATGTTTTTATTATGCTCTCAGGCTTGATTAATAATTTGGCTGGGTATAGAACTCTAAATTGAATTGCATTTTCCTACAGACATTGAAAACACTATCCTGCTACCTTTAGCTCCTGGGGAGGTTATTGAGGTGTCTGTTGCTATTTTAATTTCTTATTTTTGGTAAGAATGACCTCTCTTCTCTGTGGAAGAGATGTAAGTACATATTGCAAGTATACCAACTGTCTTTCATCTCAAAGTCTACCAAAGAGCAATTCACAAAATTAAAACATAAAAGCAGCTAGAATATTCTGCCCAAGAAACGGCAAATTTGCTTTTTTGGGTTGTGTATTGGTATGTGTGATAAAGGCAAATTCAAAGTGTGAGATCAGGCTGACTTTAGAACAGAGTTGATCACCATTGATGACTGTTTGCAGCTGTGCAAATAGCTACATGAGAGAACACTCCATGTGAATAGTAATTAACAGTTTGGCCAAGTTGACCTGGACCAAGGGCAGTGAGTCCTAGTTAAAGACATCAAGTTGTTCGTTCAAAAGTATTGTAGGGTAAGCAAAACACTTGAACCATATTTAGTATGATTATAAAATAAGATTTCATGTAACAGATGTGTCATTTCATATAAATTTATATCTCATAATTATTCATGGTACATGTATACAAGCATTACCCAATAACTGAAATCTTTTTTCTAATTCAAAATACTGCGTTGAAATCTATATTGACTTAAAAAGATAATAAAGTTCTTTGCGTTAAAGTATACTTTAGAGGGCCTCCCTAGTGGCGCAGGAGTTAAGTCTCAGTGTTATGAAGCCATTGGCCACCACTGCAGCATGAGTTTGATCCCTGGCCAGGAAGGTGACCCACAGGGCGCAGCAGACCTCTCCTGCCTCCCCCACTACTCCCCTCAGCAGTGTATTTCAGGAGATCTGCCTGTTCTGCTCCCCACTCTGTCTCTGGTGAATCCTCTCATC
>PVIJ01008715.1:0-72082 GCA_004024925.1 Scalopus aquaticus
AACTGGGAAAAGATCTTTGCACACAATACATCTGATAAAGGACTGATAACAAAAATTTACAAGGAACTCACACAACTCAAAAAACACAAAACCAATAACCCAGTCAAAAAATGTGCAGAAGAGCTAAAAAGGCACTTCTCCAAAGAATAAAAGCAAATGGCCAACAGATACATGAAAAAATGCTCAACATCACTTACAATGAAGAAAATGCAGATCAAACACTATGAGATACCACCTCATACCTGTGAGGATGGCACACATTAAAAATACAGGCAACAACAAATGCTGGAAAGGATGTGGAGAAAAAGGAACTCTTCTACACTGCTGGTGGGAATGTGAACTGTCAACCACTATGGAAAGCTGAATGGTGATTCCTCAAACTGTTAAACATGGTGCTTCCATACAACCCAGCAATACCACTTTTGGGAATCTACCCAAAGGACACAAAAACACTAATCCAAAAGGATACATGCACCCGTATGTTCATTGGGGCGCTGTTCACAATAGCAAAGGTATGGAATCAACCTAGATGTCCAAAAATAGATGATTGGATCAAGAAGATGTGGTACATATACACAATGGAATACTATTCAGCATTCAAAGAAGATAAATACATGCCTATTGTAGCAACATGGATGGAATTAGAGGGGATCATACTCAGCGAAACAAACCAGAAACAAAGAGAAAAATATCGAATGGTTTCACTTATAACAGGACTCTAGGGAAACCAAATAGGAGAGAGAAACTTGGGGGGTGGGGGGAGGGGGAGTATAAGGGAACAAAACGGAGTAGAAAAGGACACAAAGGACCGCAGAGATGGATCACGGGTGAATTGGTGGTGGGTTGCCCAAGGGGAATACAAAATGTAAAAGATATAAATAACAATAAAAATAAATATTTAAAAAGAAATAAATAAATAAAAAGACTCATATGCATAAATCACCCAATGAGAAAAAAAAAATCATAGGGAAAATTAGGAAAATTTATGAGAAATCAGAGTCAAACAGGACAGGAAACATAAGGATAATGGGTATTCAAGAAAGTGAAGATAGAGAGAAGGGAGCAGAGACTCTAGTCAAAGAAATAAAAACCGAGAATTTCCTAAAGCCACATAATGAGTAAACTGAGGATGCCCAAATTTCTAAACAAAATACAATCAACACCAAGTCACATCATTATTAAATTATCAAAAATCAAATATTAAGAAAAGGTTTATAAGAAGCAAGGAAAATGAAGATAATTTACAAAGGAACCCAAATTGGGCTTTCTCAGTTTTCACCCCAGATACTCTCTAGGCAAGAAGATAGTAGAAGGTAGTGTTCACAATCCCAAAAGACAAGAACTGCCAGTCAGAAACACTGTGTTCCAAAAAATTAACAGTCATATATGAAGGGAAAAATGAAGGCTTTTTAAGTCATATAGAGCTAATGGAGTCAAGAAAAGTTGAAAGTAGATCTACTATAAAAGAAAGAAGAAATGAAACACAAAACCCTGAGCAAAAATAATAAATATAAAATCAGAAGTATGCACAAAAATAAGTCAACAACAAAACACTAATGAAGAGGGAGAAATGAACATAATCTATAAATGTCAAGTGAGAGGACACTGGCATATAAAGTACTTAACAAAACAACAATTTAATTTAATTGAAGCAATTTAATTTAATTTAAGCAAAATCCCCATAGGTGACGATTAAACAAAAATCCAAAATAGATCACAGACCAAGAAATTAATAAGTTTGATAGAATCACTAGAGAAAGAGAACCAGAGAGAATAGAGAGAAACAAATAAAAAAAGAAACAACAGAAAAATTAAACAGTCAAAAATCAAAATACAAAATGACTGGTAATAAAAAGTACATATTAATAATTACCCTAAATGTGAATGGCAACACAAATTAAAAGGCACTAATGATTAAGTGGGATAAAATTTTACCTACCTACACTTAGTATATGAGAACTTCATTTACACCCCCAAAAAAAAACTAAGAATAAAAAATTATAGAAAGTTTCTGCAAGTCAATAATGCAGATAGAAAAGCAACTATGATTCTCACATGACATAAACAAAACTTTAAGCAAAAAAAAAAAAAAAGGCAATCGGGTCAAACACGGACACTATATAACGAACAAAGCAAGAAGAAGAAATAACTTTTTCAAGGGTACCTACTTAAGTAAAGCAACTAAAACAACATATTGACAAAAAATACAATTATTGTCAGAAATCTCAACACATCAACAACATGAAGGAATAGGTCACTGAAACAAAAAATTAGCAAAGAAATAAAAATCTTAAATGAAGTGTTGGTACAGATGGATTTAACAGACATCTATAGAGCTTTCTATCACACACACACAAAAAAATGAATATATTTTCTTTTCAACTGAATGTGGAACATTCTCAAGAATAGATTACATACTAGGACACAAAACATGTCTCAGAAATAAATCAAAATAGAAATTATATCAAGCATCTTTACATAACGCAATGGTATAAAGCTAGATTTAACCACAGAAAGAAATCATGGAATAAATCAAACATGTGGAAACTAACCAAAATTCTGAACAATTCCTGAGTCAAAGAAGAAATCAAAAAGTATCTGCCAATTTATGAAAATGGCAAGACGAGCTAATAGACACTATGGGATGCTCTAAAATCAGTACTATGTGGGATCATAGGCTGACATGAAAAAAAAAAAAAACTCATACAACTAAGTCTGCAGCTAAAGGGTCTGCAGCACCATGTGGGAATCTCCCTGGGTGGGCGTCAAACTCATGTCGCCGCTGCCGACAGCTCCACAGCGCAGTGCCTAAACACTGTGCCACCAGGGAGGCCCATCAACAAGGTAGGTTTACAAAGAATAGAAGAGATTAAACCTAAATGAATAGAATCAGAAATGAAAGAGATTAAATTACAACAGATTCTGCAGAAATACTTTAAGATCATAAGAACCTACTATGAATGTCTCTCAGCCAGCAAACTAGACAACCTAGGAGAAATGAATTAATTTTTCATTCATACAGCATTCAAAGACTGAGTTAAGATGAAATTGAGAGCTTAAACACATACAGAAATTGAAAGATTAATTAAAAAAGATCTCCTAAAAACAAAAGTGTAAGACAAGATAGCTTCCCCAGTGAATTCTACAAAACCTTTTAAGAGGGCATATCCTACTCAAACTCTGAAAATAAAATCAAAGTGGGTAGAGAATTCACCAACACATTCTGAGGCGAACATTATCATAATTTCAAAACCAAACAAAAACACAGAAAAGTAGAAAATTATACACAGATTTTCCTGAGAAACATAGATGCAAACAGCATCAGCAAAATCATAGAAAACCAAACCTACCAATACATTAAGAGAACTTATCCACTAAGATCAAGTAGGCTTCACCAACTAGCCAGGGATGCAAGACTAGTTCAATATACACCAATCAATCAATGTTATTGACTAGATCAACAAAAAGGAAGAAAAAAGTCACATGATCATTTCAATAGTGTCGAAAAATCATTAAGACTTAACATCCATTTATGATAAAAAAAAATTTTCAATAAAATGGGAATAAGTGGACCTTATCTAAACATTATAAACACCAGATATACAACCCCCAGTCAACATAATGCTCCATGGTATAAAACCAAAGCATTTCCACTAAGATCTGAAAGAAGGAAAGGAAGTGCATTGTCACCACCATAATTAAATATGATATTGAAAGTCCTATGCAAAGTAATTAGGCAAGAAAAGAATCCAAAATGGAAAAGTAGAAGTGAAACTGTCACTATTTGCAGATGCCAACAGAACCTAAGACTCTACCAAAAATCTGGTAGAATAAATGAATACAACAGAGTTCAAGATATACAAAAGTAAATTAATTAGTTGCATTTGTATATAAAAACATGTATCAGAAATAAAAAAAGGAAAAGAATCCCATTGACAGAGTTCATACAATGCATTCTTACTTCAAGAAGAATAAAATACTTAAGCATAAACTTAGCAAAGGAGGCTTGAAGAACCTATATATCGAAAAATAAAAAAAATTCTGTTAAAGGAAATAAAAGAAAACAAAAAGAAAAGATATACCATGCTCATTGATTGGAAGAATAAACATCATTAAAATGGCAAAATTATTGAAGAAATTTACAAATTTAATGCAATACCTATAAAAATCCCAATGACTTTTTTCAAAGAAAATGAATAAACAATTAAAAAATTTATATGGAAACATAAAAGGTCCCCAATAGCTAAATGATCCTGACAGAAAAGAAGATACACTTTCTGACTTCAAAGTATATTACAGGGCAACAATACCAAACCAGTCTGGTATTGGAACGAAAACAAAATCTCAGACCACTATAATGCCCTGAGATATCCACACAGAGTCCACACAAATACGGACAGTTAATTTTTGTAAAAGTAGCTATGGCCATTCAGTGTGGGGGGAAAAAAACCCTCTTTAATAAATGGTGTTGGGAAACATTAATAGCCACATGTAAAAAGATAATACTAGACTCATACTTCATACCCAGAAGTTAATTTAAAATGGATCAAAGATCTGAATAAAATAAACAAAACCATAAAATACCTCAAAGGAAACACAGGGGAGCACTATAAAACATCTACCTCAAGATGTATTTGGGGACTCCACTCCAATGGCAAGGAAAACAAAAGAAAGCATAAAAAGCGTGACTGCATCAAACTAACAAGTTTCTGTACCTCAAAAGATACCATTCCAAAAACAAAAAGCCAAAAGGGAAAAATAAATACTTGCACACATCACACATCTGACAAGAGGCTAATACCACATCATGGAACCAACCTAAGTGTCCATCAACATACAAGAGATAAATAAATTGTGGAATATATATTCAGTGGAATACTACTCGGCCATTAAAGATTAAGTAGTGTCTTTTGGGACAAAATGGATGGACTTTCGGATTGATTATGTTAAATGACATTGTCAGAACATGAAAGATATGGGATAGTTTCATTTATTTGTGGAAATAACAACAAAAAACATATACACAGGCAAAGTGCAACAGGAATAAATCTTGCACTTAGTGAAAGCATGTAACTGTTGCCCGTCAGAACAAGAGAGAGAGAAAGAGAGAGAGAGAGAGAGTAGGATGGGAAGGGATAGAGGTGGTTTCGAGGAGAGCAGCTAGAAAATATGCATATATGGAGGAGTAAAAATGTAATTTCAAAATTAAAAAGAACATGAAAAGGGGGACAGAGAGGCTCTAATAATATTGCAGTTGAATTGTTACATTGAGACAATTATTACATTCAAGTTATTACATTAAGTACAAAACTAGATCGTTAACATCTACAAAATAAAGGACAATTTTGAATACTACCTTTCAAGATAAAAACAAAAATAATAAAATTTAAATTTAAATGATTATAAGACTGGGGGATGCTGCTACTAAAATATACACAAATGCACATGCGCACACACAGCCACTTTAAGCCTGGAACAGTGAAAGGGCAGACATAGCTGAAATCCATAAAATTTTAATGACAGACAATGATAACAGATTTCATTTTCATTAAAGATAGAGCACTAAGAGAGACAACATGACTTGAATATAGACAAAGCACAGTGTGAGTACACATTTTAGAAATGCTTCATTCAGTGGCAGTGAAGTCATTTTTTAAAGTATTGTAAAATACATAAATAAAACTGAAAGCAAGGACAACTGCTAAAATGTCAGGAGCTATGTCAAGTAGAATACCCACAGTGTATCACGTGAAAGGAAGTGTTGGTGAGGTGGGAAAAAAGGGAAGATGGGAGTCCGATGGAGCATGACTGAGGCATTGGTGTTGGGTATGGTGAAATAAGATACATTTGTAGAAGTGTAAGCATATACCCTTAAGACATATACTGTGATGCAAATTAAAGTTATCTCAATAAAAAATGTTTAATGTTAAAAGAAAGAATGTTGAACTGCATAGAATATGGTATAGCATTTATAAGAACTGTGTGACAAGCACTATCTACCTTACACATGTATTGTTCTAAACATTTAATCTTAAACACAACAATACACACAACCATATACCAGATTCTGTTACCCTCATTTACAGATTAGAAAGCCAAAAGTTTGGAATGGTTAAATGGCTTGTCTAAACATACTAATAACCAGTTCTTATACAGAACTCTTTTATTTAAAATCATTCTAAGTCAAATCACTTCTTATCTACACTGTTTGAGCTGCAAATAGAATCAAAAGATTAGTATATGGATTTTTTTTTTAGTAAGCTCACTGCTTGAAGAATTAAAGACACTTAAAAAAAAAAAAAAACAAATTCCTTTGAGTCTACTAAAGTTCCAAAAATTCAACTAGCCAGTTATGAAATTTTAGAAATTTAAGTAGAAATTCAGGACTTTTAAAATAACTTACATTGGAACTAAATGATACTAACAAGATGCCTCATTTGGCCATCTTTTTTAAAAAGAGTTATCCTCACAAAACAAATCACTTATTTCTGTCTTCTTATGTTTCAAAATACACATAATTTGACCTTATCTAGTGGTGAAAAAGGAACTCCCCTACACTGCTGGTGGGAATGTAAACTGTTCCAACCACTATGGGAAGCTGTTTGGAGGTTCCTCAGACTACTAAAAATGGAGCTACCATAAGACCCAGCAATTCCAACCCTAAGGATCTACCCAAAGGACACAGAAACATTAATTCAAAAGAATACCTGCACCCTTATGTTTATTGCAGCACTGTTTATAATAGGTAAGATTTGGAAACAACCCAAATGTCCAAAAATAGATGACTGGATCAAGAAGATGTGGTACATACACACAATGGAATACAATTTGGCAATCAAAAAATATAAACTAATGCCATTCACAGCAACATGGATGGAACTAGAAGGGATTATGCTCAGTGAAATAAGTCAGAAGGAAAGAGAAAATATCGGATGGTTTCACTTATAGGAGAAATATAGGAGGACCAAATAAGGAGGAAAAAAAATAAGAAACACAACACAACAAAACAAACATAAACAGACAATCATAACTCAGAGACTTCCTACAGGGGAGGGGGGAAGAGAGGGATCAAAATGAGGGTGGAAAGAGCACAAGGGACTATGGTGATGGTGCATGGGTGAAATGGTGGTGGAAATTCTACAGGGACTACACCTGAAAAAAGAAAGCAAACACTATAAAAAATAATTTTTTTAAAAAAAAACTGACCTTATCGAGCTGAATGAAGGCTATACCTCTATACTGGCCCAGTCCCTTATGGAAAACAGTAATAATTCAATAATAATACTACAAAATATTGAAAATACTATGTAATATTGTGCATATAAATACTAATGTTAAAATATTTAATATTAATAATGTATTAGTAGCATTAATATATTAAATGATTATATATAAATAGTTGCTATGTAAATATTATAATTATTATATATTAATATTGATCTATATTAGTATATATTAATATCTGTACTAATACAATAAAAATATGTTAAATTAAATATTTAAATTGTCAATATTTAATATTAATATTGATATTAATTCAATATTAATAGCTAAAAATATTTTTAAAAATCAACCACGTGATCCAGTAATTCCACCCCTGATACCTCTTCAATGAATGCAAAAATAATAATTCAAAGGGATATGTGCACTCATGTATTTACTGCAGTACTATTTAAAATAACAGTCAAGTTATGGAAACAACCTGAAGACAAATGAGGTGGATTAGATGCACGAATACAAGTGAGTGGATTAGGAATATAAGGTACAAATACACAATGTGATACTACTTAGCTATCAAAAAAAAAAAGAAACTGTCATTTCTGGCCACATGGATAGAACTGGAGGGGATAATGCTAAGCAAAATAAGTCAGAAAGGACAAATACCAGATGGCTTCACATATATGTATGATATAGAAAATTCAAAGGGTCAGACAAAACCTAATCAATTAACAACCCTAAAAATCTGACTGTAGAATTCATGCTACTGGGTGGGGGGGGTGGAGAGAGAGGGGAGATCAAAGTGGGGTGAGGGGGGTTTCCAATGGACTATGCTGGAAGGCTAGATGTGCTTTAGTGGTGGGTGTGGTGTGGTAACATGTTTGAAGAGAGTGATACTTCAACTCCAACAGTGTACTCCTCATAGAAAGGGGGGGGGGGGTTCCAGGTCCCCTGCCCCACCCAAAGAAGAGTGGAGCTAAGCTGCAAGAAGTTAGAAAACATTGGAAGAAGGACATTAGAAGGGGCACTTGTAGCAAAGAGACATGTTGAGAAGATGCTCACTTGCTTCTCAACCTTGAAACACCAGGGACTTGGGGAACATGGAAAGAGATACTCAAAAGAGACAGACGTGGGTGAGAGAGATCCATGAGGAGGACAAAAATGGCAGGTTTTAATCTTGACTTTTACTTTGATTTTGCTCTTTCCTTCCAGACTTGCTTGGCCCCTACTGCCCCTTTCCTACGCTTCCCCGCCAGAAGATGCCTTAGTTTTGGGGCCTCAGTGGCCTCACTTTGGGCCAACCTTGTTTGGCTGGACATGCACCAATGAGAGGACAGATAACTTTGGGTGTTTCATTGCAAACTATTCTCTTCTTTCCGTTGCACACTAATTCTATTAAAATTATTTTCCACTTCAAGGTCTTACACACTAAGGGTATATTTTGTCTTTATGTGGCAAATGGCAAAACCCATTTAGAGAGTGAAGTTTCAGGGTCCGAGGATGCCCCTCACATTGCCTGCTAATATACCTTTTAAATCCTAATTAATGATGTAAACCAGTGTTAACTTAATCAATTAATTAAAGACTCTGTCTTGTAATTTCTTTCATCTAAATATAGATGAAATCTAAATATACCTTTCTTTTTCCAAATTCCTCCCTTTTTAATATATGCGTTATTACTTCTTGATACTGAAATTATCTGACTACATCCTTTATTCCACCTCTTGGTGAGATGTAGACTGGTCCGGCCCCTATGGTAAACCATATAAAGATTTCTCAAAAGATTAAAAAATGCATCTGACATATGACCCAGAAATCCCACTCCTAATTCTAAAATACAATGATTTAAACCTGCTATCTGAAAAAAAAAAAAAAAAGAAAAGGAAAATCTTAGGTATCTATTAGAGAATACAAAACCAATAATTAGAAGGGAAACATGCATTCCCATATTCATTACAGCACTGTTTACAACAGTCAAGCTATCAAAGCAACCCCAAATACAGATGACTGGATGGAGATGTGGTCTATATACAACTACTCAGCTGTTAAAAAATAAATAAATTCTTGCCATTTGAGTAACATGGATGAAACAGGAGGGATTATTCTAAGTGAAGCAAGTCTTAAGGAGAAAGAGAGGTAGCAAATGGAGTCACTTGTAATTGGAATATAAAGAAGCCAAACAAAGGACCAGATAAGGCCAAACTAAGAACTAACCCAAAAAAGCTGACTATAGAAGTAAGGCTACCAGAGAGGTAAGGGAGAGGAAAGGGAGAAAGCAAGGTAGAAAGAAAGCACAATGACTATGGTAGTGGATTATAGGTGTCTTTGTGGTGAGTTTCATGTGGTAATAACAGCTGAGGGGTAGTATCCTACATTTCTAGAACATAGTGATGTAAACCTGTTACCTCAAAAAAAAAAAGAAAAAGAAAACCCTTCAATAATATCTATTTAAGCACTAAAATTCATCGTCCTTGATAAATTTAGTAACACAGTAAGTTCCTATAACCTGGAAGCAAGTACCTCTAAAAATATGTCAATTAAAAAACAGTAAAAATGATAAAACAGTTATGGTGAGTCATATTTTCACTAAAATTTTATTTATTTCTTACTTACTATATTTACTTTAGTCAGCATTGCATTCAGCTATATGTGGCAGAATTATGTCTAAAGTTAACCAACCCAGAGAAGGTATTATATTTTTCAAAAAATAAGAAGTTTGTAAACTAAGCAATTAAGAGCTGGCATCAGTTATTCAAGAGGGACAATAAGGACCAAAGAATTTTCCACTATATATTTTTTTACGCTATAAAGTCTCCTGATCTAAATTGTTTACCAGCTATCATCACTCAGTCAATGCAATTTTTTATACTCATTAACATAGAAACTAAAGTTTGTATGGATCTTCCATGTAAATGTTAAAGTTATCACAAAGAGCTAAGGGTAGGAAGAGAGACAATGAGCCAGATCACACATTCTTGATAAATGAAGAGGAATAAACAGAAATACAAATGAGTTAATAAATGAAGAGTAAATGTAGTATAACCAAGCTGCACAGGCCTTAACACAACAGCAATATTGGAGGATAAAGCTCACCAAAAGAAGGCAAACTAGACCTAGACGGGTATTGTTTTCAGAGGAATCAGAGATTCTGGTAAAAAAAGAAGGCTCTTGCCTAAAATCAGTCCTTATGAGTCAGTATGTATCTAACGGTAATAAATATTCCCAGGAAACATCATAATATGATACCAGAGTAAAAACAGAACATTTTATAAAAGGGCAATAATAACTAGTGACTCCATAAGCATGCAAACCCTACTTTGATCAGCTCTAGTATAGATAAATCTGAATATATCTGTGTCTGAGTTTAGTAACATCTGACTGTCATTATTAACAATAATAAATTTTTAAATGTTCAAGAGTACATTTATCTATTTACTATAAGTCTGGAAACCTCATTATCTACAGATTAGCATTACCTGATAACCAAAATAAATAACCATAATTATGAATATAATTTCATAGATATGAGAATTTAATAAACATTTATTTATTGAATAATCTGTAATTTCATGATAATTTTCATCCTTGTATTTAATATCTTACTGGGAATGGGCACAAAACTTCTTATCCTGTTATTTCAGTATAATGTAGAATAATGTACAAATTTACATTAGTTAAATAATGAAATTTTAATCTTTTCCATTTTATTTTAAAAAATCCAAATTATATAATGAAACATAAATTAAAAAGTGTTAAAAATAATTTCAAAACCTAGAAATAAAGAGTGCAAATTTTTTTAGAAAAAAAATGAGATGTACAAAAAATAAAAACATAAATATGGAAAAATAGCAAATAAGTATCATAAGAGAACATGTCAGGAAATAACAGAATGAAAGGAAACAAGACCTTTTTTAAGCTACAGAAAATGAGAGTTATATAAGTCACTTGCTAACTGTGTGAGTCACCAATTATCTCAAGCTTCAGAGATATTATATATATAATGATAGATTAGACAAGATGACACCAATGATTTCTACGCTCTCTCTTATTTTTCAAAGCTATAAATGAAGATAACACAAAATTTAAAAACATAAAGAATTATTTACACTTATAAATAGTACTTACCTAATGACTATTGTACATTATTATTTAGAATCCCACAACTTAAAATACTGAATTTACCATTAAAACAGAAATTATATTTCCATTAAAACACTCTTCAAACATAAGAAAAAAAGTGAAGATATATAATCATTTATATTCTTTTTCGACATTTTTCATTCTATTTGAAAGTCAGAATTTGTCTTCCCTAAGAAAGTAAATCTAGAAGAATAGCAACCTAAAATATAGAGACATTAATTAAGTGACTTACAGGGTGCAGGAAATTAAGTTTAAACTGCAAGATAATACATTTGTATTATTCATAGAAATTATATGTTATATGTTAAAATATTAAGGAATTAGTATAATTCTAGTTTACTAAATTAAATCATGAGGATTATAAAATTAGTATTGAATTATACAGTTATATATGATACTGAAAAGTTTTATCAGGTATTGCCACCAATTCTTTAATATTTATCAAGAAAAAAAATCACTATTTTCCTTTTCTGATAAAAACTGTAAAAACAAAGGCTAAATTGGGTTTACCAACCAGTAAAGAAACTGATTTGGAATACAGAAATCTTAGTACCTCCATGGATTTGAAACTGAGCAATGCTTCTCAAATATCCAACTAAACTATACTCTTTTCCCTCCCCATGTTTTAGAATAGTAGGAAGTACATATTTTTCACAAATCTTAGACATGAATAAGAGAAACAAAATAGATGTGGAAAACAAGCAATTTTTATTTTTTAATAGACCTGGCTTGGCATCTATGTGATAGTATTCCTTCCAAAGAATTTTGCCTACTATTATATTAAAAAGTCAAAAAATAAACCTTCCCATTTGAAGCAGCAGCAAAAAATATATGACCTGCTGAACTCTCAGATAATTTTGGGGCCCTGTATAAAGTAGGTTTAAGTTGGCCTTTCCCCTTACCTGAATTCTTTTGACTTCTGATGAGGTAGAAGAAGTAGGCTCAGAAGCATGCCTGAAAGCACATGGTTTACAGGGTCCAGAGAAAGCACCAGGCTCCTGCCTATCCTCACGTTTACTTTTCTCCTCCATTTCAAATCTTAGCCAAAAGCTGGTGATGGTGGGCCCACAGAAGTCAATTTGTCCACAGACTTTCTGTGTCTGAGCCAAAAGCAAAATAGAAAAGACACAGATCTGGAACTGTCTCCCCCTGTTGGCATGGAAGTATACCAAGTCAGTTCTGAATTAAAGGAACTGATATATCCAACAAATTACTGGTTTATTAATCTATAGAAAGGAAATTCTAATGAATTAAGTGAAGATACATTAAGAAATAAAACTATTTCTTATTTTTTTAAATAAAATAATTTACTTTCTCCCTAAACAACCTATAAAAGTATTTTTTAGGAACTTGGATCTTCAGATCTCTGAGATCAGACCAAACTTTGAAGCATTTCTTGATACAACATCTTGCAAATAGCTATGCCACAAAGGTTTCTTTATCCAATGCTTTTAAAACTATTTTTTTACTGAGGCATAACTTCTCCATGATATATAATTCTTCTGATCAAAGAGAATCTAAAATACGCACAAAAAATTGTTACGGTCTCAACAAAAATAAAAATTAAGAATTTCCATACAGCAAGAATGTGTTGAACTTAAAACACAATGAGGTGACAAGGCTGGAGAAGCAGCAGCTTGTTTGGGACACTTAATGTTTAAATCCAGGGGCCTCCCTGGTGGGGCAAGGGGTTAAGTCTCAGCATTATCAAGCTATTGGCAGCCATTGCAGAAGACCTCTCCAGTCTCTACCAACGCTGCTCCCCTCAGCAGTGTATTTCAGTCAGTCTCCCTGTTCCGCTCCCCACTCTGTCTCTAATGAATCCTCTCACCCCCACACACCTCTGGCCTACACCCCAGCTCTTGGATGCATAAATAAATAAATCTTCAAAAATAAATAAATGTTTAATCCAAAAAAAGGCTGCCATTTGATAACGCGTTCTAATTTGTTAATTGCCATGTAAATTCTTGTTCTATGCATTCTTTTTTAAAATAGGCACTATGCAACTACTAGATGCCAGATAATGTGCAGAGCATTCTTTAAAATGGACCAAATTTGTTTGTGCAAACAAAAACAGGAAAAAGAGACCTACTATACAAAAATCTTACTCATAAAACTTTTCTGTTTCGCAATTCCGATATAACATCTCAGCTTTTAATTCCTTCACCTCCTATTCCAATTTAAAGCACTTAAAATTAAGACTTTGTATATAATCTCCTTTATTTCTCTATTTTAAATATATCCACATTTTCATTTTGTTTTCCATAAAAATCATTTATCTTTATGTCATGACTATCAAGCAAAAGCCCCATTTTATATTCTGAAAATAATTTTATAAAATGCTACATTTAGTAAATGATAATAGAAAATATGGGGTAGGAAGCTTTTTCTGGGTCAGGCATTGTTCTAAACATTTTAGATGGATTATCTTATTCAACCACTGTAATACCCCTAGAAAAAGTTCTATTGAAAGCTCTAGTTTACAGATTAGAACCTTCAGATGGAAAGGTGAATTCACTTATTCAAGAAAACACAGTAAATAAGTGGTTGACCCCAATTCAAATGCAAACAACTTTGCTCCAGAATCTATGTAATTAACTGTTGTGCAATATGTCTTGTGTTAGGCCATTGCTTCACCTCACCAAAAATATTCTGTTGCCAAAACAACTCTCAAAGGATGAATTAACAATTTATTTTATCTTTCTACTATATGTTGATAGTCTCAGGAAACAAAGTGAATAGTATCAATATTCCTCCTCTGGTCTTATATTTTCTCTCATCTTAAACATAAATTTACTTATTTTTTTAATTCCATTTTTCTATCTCTATCTCTTACTACCTGTTTGTTTTTTTTTAAATATTCTTTCAATATTCACTGAACATTTACTAAGTATCTGGCATATGAAATCACAGGCTCATAAAAATCACAAAACCGGGGCCTTCCTGGTGGCGCAATGGGTTACCCGCAGAGCTGTGTAATTGTCAGCAGCTGCAACTCGAGTTCTATGCCCAGCTGGGGAGATTCCCACATGGTGCGGCACACCCCTCCCTGCCTCGCGGGCTGCTCCCCTCAGCAGTGTCTTTCCCTCAATCTGCCTGTTCTGCGCCCCACTCTGTCTTTGGTGAACCCTCTCACCACCCCACACCTCTGGTCTGCACCCAAATTGTATGCATAAATAAATATTGAAAAAAATCACAAAACCTTAAATCTAGGCAATACTGGAGATAAATCAAAATTAATGTTTATAGTAGAGGAATATAAAATCTAGAGTGCTGAATTTTTTCCTTCTTGGTCTAATGCAGAGAAAAGCTAGAGCGGGTATTTTTCCTGTCCCCGTTTGTCTTGTACTTCATAGTAAGAAAAATTTGAAATCATATAGGCACCTCACCAGAAAGTCAAATCACTTCTATAGATAATAAACACAGTGGGTATTGGTTTTTAAGATTTATTTATTTTTGCATACAAGCTGGGATGCAGGCCAGAGGCGTGGGGCGGCACCAGAGACAGAGTAGGGAGCAGAACAGGCAGATCAACGGAAATGCACTGCTGAGGGGAGCAGCGGGCGAGGCAGTAGAGGTCTGCAGCGCCATGTGGGAATCTCCCTGGCCAGGCACCAAACTCGCGTCGCCACCGCTCCACAGCACAGCACTTAACCGCTGCGCCACCAGGGAGGCCCCAGTGGGTACTGTTTTAGTATCGTAGAGCTGTCATAACAAAATACCACAAACTAAGTGACTTAAGAAAACAGAAATTATTTTTCTTATAGTTCTGAAGATAAGAATTTTGAAATCAAACTTTAGCAGGGTCATGTACCCATGAAAACCTCTAGGGTAGATCCTTCCTTACCTCTCATAGTAGCTTCAGGCTTCCTTTCATTGTTGTAATTTAGTTCTAATCTCTGTCTCTGACCTCACAAGGCTGTCTTCCCTGTATATAAACCTGTCTTCTTTTCTAAAAACTCCTGTCATGCTGGATTATAACCCACCCTAATGACCCCATTTGACTTGATTACATCTATATCATATTCACAGGTACTGGATAGTAGGTCTTCTTTGTACTTTTGTTCTGTATAAAATTCAACTCAAAACAGATGTAACTATTAATTGCTTTGATCTCTATACTTTTTCCATTATATAAAACATTTATCTCTACCTTTTGATTTATGATTTTAAATATTTTTGGACCATCCTAAAAGCATATTTTCCATTGATACCAACTTTATATTTAGTAATCTACAGTAAAGAACATTGTCAGTCTTTTCTAAAACCTAAGTCTGTATTTTATATACCCCATTCCCTGCATATAAAGAACTCTAAGAATAATCATTCAGGCATTTCTTTCTTTCTTAGGATATGTCCCCTTCCCCTGGGAGGTTATTTTATTGAAATATTTAATAATTCTATTTCTTATTAAGAATTCTGACAACTTGCCCAATTTTCAAAAGGCATTTACTGAACCTTCTCTATGTGTATGTACTGTTCAAGGCCAAAGAAACAGGAGCAAACAAAGTGAAAGTGCCTCTCTTCTTGGAGCTAGTTTTGGTGACTAGCAAAGATACAGGGAAAATATAGATACTAAAGCAATACATAAATACATATCATAATTAAATGAGATAATACACATAAATGTACATATTAAAGTATTTAAAGCAGAGAAATTCTTAGGAAAAAACCACATAGTAAATGTTAGCAAAAAAAGAAAAAATAGTAGTAGCAGCAACAGCAGTAAAGATACTAGAAGTGCAATGTAAGAAGTGAAAGGGGGCAATCAGATAAATGAAGGCAGAGGGTAGAGGGAGAATAAGAGAGTCTACTATAGCTACAGAAGTCAAAGAGATAACTCAAAGCAGTGACATCTGAGCTAAAATGATGAAAAGAAGGCAGTCAGTAATATGAAGAACTGGGAGAAGAGTTTGAAAGAGAAAGGAAACAGAAAGACCCTGAGATGAGAAGCTTGATAAGTTCGAAGGCTTAAGATCAGAATGGGTAGAAGAGGAGGACTGACAGGTAATTCAGGGGAGGTGAGCAGAGGGGTCAAGTATGGGCAAGGAAGAACAAGAGTATGTAATTTGGTCTATGATAAAGAATGTGAATTTCACATATTACATAGAGATGGTATAGGAGAGTCATAACAGGAGATATGTAAGATAACACCGAGATTACTCTAGCTACATTATAGAAAATAAAAGGCAGGAAGGGCAAGGAACCAAGAAGTTGTGTGGCAAAAGTAGTCCAAGCCACAGTGGTGAGTTTTCTTAGGATAATCACCATAGAGATGCTGATGAAAAGCCAGATTTATGATATATTTTGAAGGTAGCCCTAAGATAACTTGCTGATGGAGTAGATGTTAGATTTAAGAGTGAACACAAGGGTGATTCCTAAAATTTTGGCTTGAG
Organism: Scalopus aquaticus; assembly: GCA_004024925.1. NCBI lineage: Eukaryota > Metazoa > Chordata > Mammalia > Eulipotyphla > Talpidae > Scalopus > Scalopus aquaticus. Next base: position 16,755 of record PVIJ01008715.1, read on the forward strand.
CGGAAAATTAAAAAGTGATACTTTTCATTAAGAAGTGGAATATCGTAAAAGTGACAGATTTGAGGGTTTTAAGAGTTAAATTTGAGATTATCAATCCAGTTACTGAATGAAATGTTCCAAATCTAAGAATTTATAAATGAACTTCACTTTAAAAGTGTCATATTCATGCAAATGAACTGTCATACTTTATATAGGACACCTGATATAACAAAAAATTTTCAATGAAAATAACCAAAGCATTATTTTTATACATTCAGGAATCATGTCACAGGGTGAAGATTTTTGGTAGGCATGGTAAAAATAGAAAACCTTCACATGTAAGTTTCAAAAGTATATACATTTTATTTTTAGAACATAAAATGATAAAATATCTCAATTTCAGAAATTTGGTTTCTCTGACACTGAGCTCCACCTGCTGGTAATTTCTCTTCTTTAGATATTAGGCTATTAAAAAATATATATGAAAAAAAGAACTAAAATACGTTAAAATGAAATATAGCCTCTAACTCAAATATATTAAAAAAAACACATTTAGGAGATATCATGGTAACTCACTGGTTCTTTATAGCTACCATTTTAGTTTAGCTAGATTCCAGACATTACACTTAATATTTTTACAAACCTTTCATTTAATTTTCAAAATTACTGCGTGACATTTCTATGATTTACCACATTTTACCAGTAAGGAAAATCAAAGGGGTTGTGTGATTCTCCCTGTAATCATACCTAGGATAGCGTATATTTGAACAGTCTACATGAATGTAAGTATGCTTGGATATAAACTTTAGTGTCAGAAATTTCTGAGTTCAAATCTATCACTCTGATTCTAATCAAATCCCTTAATCTTTTCAAGCATCAGTGATACATCCCATCTGAAAGACTGGAATAACTCCTCCTTTGCAGGGTTGTTTTCCACAATTTTTTACAGGCCTAGGACATAGTAAGTCACTTCCTTTCTTTTAGCAGTTCTCTTAAATGACATGTTAAAGCAACCTAATATATGAAGCTTTATACTGCCAAGTGTTAATGAATCATATTCAGTATGTCTCAAAAAGTGATCTCTTGGGAAATTTTTAATCATAATTGATACTAAATAAATTTATTTAGAAAAATCTTTCCCTTTTTTCAAAAATGTAATAACTAAATTAACCTTTTTATGGAGGTAGCATTGATTTACAATGTTCTTTGTGTTTTCAAGGTCTAGATCCTCTCCCTTTCAGTTATTGTTACCATACTGCACCCACCACCAAAGCACCCATATTCCCCCACCCCATAATCCATTATGCTATCTCCCTTCTTTGTTTCCTTCCTTCCCAACCCTTCCCTCTCTGGTAATCTTATCTCTACAGTCAGATTTATACAGTTTGCTATTAGTTTTACTTTCTCTTAGCCTCTGTATATTCCACATATAAGTGACACCATTTGATATTTGTCTTTCTTATTCTGACTTTTTCCTCTCAACATAATCCCTTCCAGTTTCATCCCTGTTCATCTTGCAAATGGCAAGAGTTTATCTTTTTTAATAGCTGAGTAGTATTCCATTGTGTATATCTAGAATATCTTCCTGACCTACTCATCAGTTTTGGGTCACTTAGATTGTTTCCATAGCTTTGCCATTTGCTATTGGGTAGAAACCTAGAAGTGGATTGCTGGGTCATATGTAAATCCATTTTTAATAGAAAAATCTTTCCTTTGAAGTGAAAATGACTAAATATGGACTGTTTATGTATAAATGTAGAAACTTCCATGTGATGCTGCTTTCACCACTTAACATGAAATATATTCTAGTGGATTTTAATCCTTGTGGCCAATTCTATGATACTGTTATTTATTGTACAGTTAATGATAGTAGAGTAAGATTGCTGATTGGCTATTTGTTTAATTTCATTGTCGTGACCATAGATGATTTCAGAATAAAATTTTAAAGTCTTACTTAAAAAACAATTGGAACATATTAAATACAGTAGCCAGAATCTTACAGCAATCTTTACCTACCTACCTATAAAATCTATAGAAATAGTGTTTATACACAAAGTCAACAAAAAAAATCTACAAACTGAAATTTAGAATAGCCAACTAGAAAACAGTGAGACATCAGTAAGAAAAGAATGTAAAATCAGCAGCAAAAGAAGAGATTTAACACTGATAGTTTCTCTTTAATACTTAGTATTTTTTCTTAATCCCAAGGACAAGCTTTGAATAATTCTAATTTCTGCAAAAGATGGCCTTATTCTCATTCCTGCATTAGATGTAGTGTTAATTTCAAAGGTGGTGTCACTTCAAAAATCAATGTTAAAGCCTCCAGTAATAAATTATATTACAGTTAAATGCAATAAAATGTTTGGCGTGCCCTGCAATGTAACATGTTTTCTTTTATTTAAAATTAACTATTATATGACTTTACCTCCCTTTTCATGTTGGTCTTTGGGAAGTTTTAGAGACAATGAGAGCACTAGTGCAGAAACTACACATGTCATTATCTATCAATACATAGTCTTTCTCAGGCCTTGATATAGCATTACAACTTCTATTTTTCCTGGTTCTGATTTTACTGCCTACTAATAATTTTGCTGAGTTTTGTTATTAGCCACTTCAAATACCCTGGGAACTATGGCAGGAAATGAATAAATGAGTGAATGAACACAAGCATATAAACAGGCAAATATTAAATCTATACAAAGAGTTGTGCGATGTGAACTTTACAATTCCCAGAGTTAACAGACTTTTTTCCGAACACTTTAGAACAAAAGCGTGACTACCTCAAGTCGGTGGCATCATTCTCCCTGCTACCTTCAAACACCAAACATGGCTATTTTACTGCCTTTCTTGGAAGCAATATAGCTGAACCTTAAATATTCTCTTTTCTTTTTCACTTCCTGCCAATCAGTTGATGCCTCTAAGGAAAACTGAGAAGACACAGTAAGATTCCCTGGTGTTCTCTAGTTTTTAGCATTCTAATCCCAAATTGCAAATCAAAGCGTTTTTGACTTTCTGACTTTGAGAGATGAGAACGAGGCAACATCCCTAAAACTCATTCAAATCTATAAGGAATGGTAACACAAAAAATATATTTTCAAAATCTTTTGGCTAACAAGAGACCACAGTTTTTTCACTGTATAGCTAATCTTTCTTTGTTTTACTTCTAATATACCAAATGTTATGTGTCTACAGAAGTTACTCCATCAGCTTAAAATCAGCGTATATCTTTCAAAATAAAAGCAACTATTTAATTTCCCAGCACAATACTCAAAATTATAATGAGCTATAATGAAATTGAGACCTCTAAACTGTATGCAGTCATCAAATGTCATAAAGTACATAAGTATTAAGTCAGAATCAATGTTTGTATAGTATATCTGTACAATTAGTCTTTGAAAAAAAAGGAAATCTCATGGGTTTTCATCTTTGTCGAGAAACAGAAAAAGAAACGTTCTGATTAAATAATTTTTTAATGCACTAAGGCACACAAATGAAATTTGATATAAAATACTGATATGCTAGACAAAATAGATAATGCCATGCCAATTAATTTTCATTAGTTTTGTTTAGGAATGAATTCCTTGAAAACATGGTAAATATATAAAATTGATTGTAGACACAGAAAAAAATCTATATAATTCTATTATGCACATAGGTGGGCAAAAAATGATCTTAGAGCTTTCATGATGATCTGAATTTCATTTTATGTCATCCAACCATGAGTGAACATGATAGAGCTATGTAGCAATTTTATTTTCTAATAATACACCTAATAAACTAATAAATGCAAAGACTATGAATATTTTACAATTAATAAAATTGAAAATACTCACAATATCAAAAAGCATAGATATTTGCAATAATTAATACTGTTAACCTAAGCTGTATATAAATGGCCATAACCTAAGTAATAATAAATTGAACTGTACATGCAATGCAAGTCTCTATATATATCCATTCACTACATGCACAAACACTATAATAAATTATGATATTTCCAATTTCTGTTTGAGGAGATTAAATTGATAGGATAAATAACAAAGTTTTCCTTTTTTTTTAAAATCAAATACCACCCGATAGAAATCTTTGGGAATTAACAACTTAATTTGGTGTTAAATAATGAGAAACAAATGTTCTTAAAATTTTGTAATTTGACTCGAGCTAAAATTTGAAAGTATGAAGATCAATTTTACTAAGTATATGAACCCACAAGTTGATTTTATATATTAGATTTTATTGAATTCAAATTTTATTGAAGCTCGGTATATATGTTTAATTTCTTTTAAGTCCCTATACTTCCCTCTATCACATCCTTTTTCCTAGTCTCTTTCCATTTTACTTTTACCTCCCTTTTATTCCTGTATTTTGTTTCCTCTCCTGATCTTTACCTTTCCTCTTCACCTACCTTTTAACCAAATTTTAGCCAAAAACACAAAAGCCCTTTGTGTAATAACAACAGTATTCTGGCTCCATAAAGATTGTATCTACTTAAAATAAAAGAAGAAAGAAACAAGAACCACTTAAATTTTCATAAAACATCTTAAGATTAGAGAAAATTAAAATTAAACTTCTTAAAAGACACCTTGTGATTTTTAACCAGCTGAATCCCTTTTGACTCTACCTAGCCTTCTACTTCTAACAATCCCGTACTTAGTCCTATGGTCACTGACTAATGATACCAGCCACCTTCCATAACCTACTAGTACTTCACTTGCTCCCAAGTTCCCTGCCTACAACATATCCTCTCTGCTCAGACCATTAGTTGCAAGCTATAGCCATCCATCATTCCTGTCAATACAGCAATGAGTAGCTTCACGCCATATCAGTCAATGACAGGACAGGTACAGGACAGTAGTCCCAACAGGCTACAACACAGCAGACTATAGTATCTGGTTTATATAATTATACTCTATAATGTTTGCACAGTGATGAAATTGTCTAACAATACATTTCTCAAAGCACACCCCATTTTTAAACAACACATGACTGTACTACAGAAAAGCCAGTTTCTGCTTTTCAAAATTTCTAGACCTTTTTCTTAGCCTTTTACTCTATTCTGTCATTTTTTCCCCACATACTTCTCTCAAGCTAAATTACTTATGAAAAGGGAAAAGTCAAGCTTTGCCAAAATTATGAAATAAATTTAGCTTCAGAAGTCTGTAACTTTCCCTTTCAATACCACACACCCATGGGCATGCCTATTTGAATCAGGAATGCCATTCAAAGTGTCCTTCTACATGCTTGCACACCCACTTTCACGGTGATTTCCACTCTTCATCTAAGGCCTGGATTTGAGAAACACAGTATCTCATCATGCTTACTACGCTAGTTCTCCAAGAAGCATCCAAAATGAAAAAGAACTCTCTAAGAAAGACCTTTGGCCTAATAGTCCTCAAACTTATTTTCAACCTCAAGAGACCTAAATGACACAACATTTTCTCAACAAAGATTACAATTAACTAAGACTTGTTCTTAAAAGAAAAAGGAAGGGAGGTATATAGTTCATGGAAGAAAGCTCATAGCATGAAAAGGGAGTGGGTGACAGAGAAACAGAAGTGTGTACTGTGTGATTTAAAGCCCTCTTCTTCTCCCAAGTAATTCTGAAAAGACAGTCAGGAATAATGCCCCCCACACACAGAGTAGAGCATACTTTCAATTTGATCTCCAGCTAAAATAAACACATTTTCTGAAATTTTTAGCAAAAGTATAAGGTGCATACAGCAAAGTGTGCAAAAGTGTATATTTTTTGAAATTTTCACAGAATGAAAAGATCCCTGTAAAAAGAACACAGGCCAAAAAAAGTCATTTCTCCACTCTAGATATAAGTCTCTATATGCCCCTTAGAGTCACTTCCCCTATGCCACCAAGGGTAACCACTACACTAACTTCTAACATCATAGATTATTTTTGCTTCCTTTTGAACTTTATATAAATTGAATCACAAATAGGTAATGTTTGGTATCTTTCACTTAACATTATCTTTGTAAGAGTCAAGTGCATTGTTGTGTTTAGTATTAATTTGTTCATTCCCATTACTGCAGAGTAATTTACTGAGTAAATATTACACAATTTATCTACGCTACTAATGAGTGACAACTGTCAGTGTGTCATAAATAATATTCCTGTAAACATTTTTCTACCTATGTTTTTGGAAGCAAATGTACAGATTTCTCCTGTCACTCCATTTTTACAAAAGACCTATATAATACCTGTTTTTGCTAACTAAAAGAAGTCTAGAGAGGATTTGGATTCTGGGACAAAAGGAAAAACAGTATTTGTGGGTGGTTTTGCAGCAGTCTTAGCACCCTAAGCAATGAAAGTGGCATCACCACACTCCTTCCCCTGGACCTGCTTTATACAGAATTTGCATTTATCATAGCATTCCAAATTTTTTTCTGTATCAGTGTTATTTTAAGTTGTATGTGTTGTTTGATATGATTTGACAGGTTACTTTTGAGTTCTGAGAATGCTCAAAAATATTTCCTTATAAATGAATGGTATCTGCTTCTTTGCTTTTCATCAATTTTGCTTACATAAGGTTCTCCCTTTGAATAGCAGAGAAATCTGTATTCATTTCTGCTGGTTCTATACATAGTAGTAGATGTACTATGTCTCAGGCTGTGCACATGGTTTTCCTTAGTAAATATCGCCGAAAAGTTTTTGAAAAGTGGTTGTAGTGGCTAAATGAATATGCTAATAAGGGTAATTTTTCTACAACTTTTCTATCAGTATTATAAGTGATTTGTTAATTTCTAAAATGTAGTTTAGAATATTTTACCACTGTATATTAACTGAGTAGGTGTTTTCTTTTATGTGGTGCTTATACGCCAAGGAATATGTAATGAAAGAGGTAAGAATCTGAATAAAAACTAGAATATTAACATTTATGGTTTCATCTTATAACATCGGGTATGTTGAAGAAAAATTTATTAAGTACTTACACTTGGTCAGGTACTTTGTTAAAGCATTAGAAGTTTATATACAAATACTTAAAAGAGACGAGGTCTTTGTAATACTGCAGGCAGGTTATTATCATCCTCAATGCTATACTATATGGCCTCTCACTCACCTTCATTTATTGAGATCTTTGCAAATAGCTTACAATCAGTTCCTTTCCAGCTCATTATCACTGATGATTCTTATACCTACACTCAAAGTTCCTTAAAAATCTTCATCCCCAATAATGCTCATCCACATTCAAGCATTTGTAACTTGGGATTTACCATTTAGAGTACTTCACCTGTGAGATTTCAGATCACATTTGACAGCTTCCTCTAAATCTCTTACAAGCTTATTCCAAGACACTTCTTCTTTGTTTGGTTGTTTAAGATCTCTTTTAAAATTAACAGTTACAAAGGAAGAATAGTTAATGCTGCAAATAATAATTATTATATAAATTAAAAGAGTGAAGTAGATCAGTCTATCTGTCACACTGAGACTTCATACACAGTTTTCTAAAAAATCGGAGCATCTCTTACAGGTTGAACTAGTTCATACATATACCATATAAATGAGGACAGATAATTTTATGCAAGTTCTTAGAATGGCATTTGGCTACAGATCCACTTACTTGAATTATTCTGCTGGTAGATAAAAGTACATGAAGATAGCTGGCAATAAAAATAGAATCAGCACTATTCCTCTTAGGTAGCAAGTGGATATAAATTTTCCACTTATGACTTTGGTAAATCTGTGATGTATCAAATGTTTATGACCAATTTAAAACATATGGATGATTCTAACTTTGGAGACATATTACTTATAAAACAATACACTAAATGCCTGAAAATTGATAGAATTTTAGGTTTCTTTTTTGCTTATTTGTTTTATTACCTAAATTTTTATTTCTCTTGATTGTTTTATTTTTTATTAGGTAACGCTAATTTATAAAAATGCATATGATGAGGGGCATAGTTAAAGGGTATATGTTACTATATCACTCCGACAATTAAAGAATCCATAATCCTCCATCACAGCTCATTAGGCCCCTTCCCCAACTTTCTATCCACCCACAAACTTTCCACTCTGGTAGTGGGGATGCCAGAGAGACAGGCCTATGAACAAAGGTAACTATGACCAAACCTCCTAGACAGGCCAGATCTTATCTAGTCCTTGAAACAAGGTAGAAGCTGACTCCTCTGGGGGATTGTATTAAGGGGATCCCTTCCTAGTTCTAAACGAGGTTGAAATTTTTTTTTCATCATTTTATTAAAGTTTATATTTCCTCTAATAGGAATTTCTTATTTATGTTCCTTTTCCATTTTAATTGGTGCACTGCTTTTTTATAAACCAATTTGAATTTACTTACATATTTAAAAATATTACATCTTTTGTCATATTTGCAACATATATTTCTAGTTTTTACTGTCACTCAATTCAGTTTCTAGACATAGAAAAATGTTCACTTTTTTAGTAGTTTTGTGACTTCATTTCTTAGTAAATAAGCATACATTTGAAATTTATCTTTTATATGGCATAAGATTTAAACTGATATTTACCAGAAATATAATCTTTTGTTTTCCTTAATAGCCTTATATTCTTAAATTTCTATATACAGAAGCTTCTATAGAGTGTTGAGTATTCTTCTCCATTAGTCTGAATATTCTTGTTTCTTAACTATGCTGGTGTTTTGATGGTAGTTGTGACATGATAACATCTGAAAAGGTGTAAACCTATGCCTCTAAATAATTTTTAGTGTTGTAAACCAACCTAAACAAAATAAAATTACAATAAAAATGTAACTGTCTACCTTTTCAAAAGCTATGTTTCTAATATCATCAGGATGATAACCATAAATCATTTCAAAATGAAGACAGATAAACAGATCTCAATTTATTTCTCCTTGTAGCTACCTACACCATTCACCACTTAAATACACAGAAGTGTAACTGATTCTTTCTGATTGTTTTTCTCCCAAATATAAAATGATTATAAACAATTTTGAAAACTCATCTTTAAGAATTAGAATGTACTCTAAAAGACTTACAGATTTGTTATGACAGAGAAAACTTTTCCTTAGTCTAATATCTAATCATTCATCTGGGATTTGCAAAGTCAGTCAATAATTTTAAAAATTAGCAGATGAGTCTTAATCTTTTAAATATCATCACTTAGAAACAATTTTCTGTAGATCATTATAGTAACAGAAAAATTATTAAGATTTAAAATTATTTTATTAAGCACCAAATGAAGCAATAAATCATAACATTTACATATTTACTTTATGAAGGCTTTCAATTAGATGAAAGAAATTACTATGGAGATAATATATATATGTATACATTATGTATAATAACTACATATATTAAAATTATATGTAAATTATATATACATGTATATAAATTCCCTTTACATGCTAGATAAAAAGCTCACCCATGATCTAAGTCACAAAATAAAGACATCATCACACATAAAACTTAAAACAAACATTTATTCTAATATTAGAATAAGTAACTAAATTGTAAATGTTGGAATCACTTTCTCAGGTTGAGTGAAATTAAATTAATTTAATATATTAAGGGACTATCCTAAACATGCCATGGTGTGGACCATATGCTAAGTAGTTGCATTTTGGTTATTTTTATAAGCTGCAAAAAATAACTATATACAAGAGAAAAGGAAAAATTCTATTCAATTATCAAAAGAAATTTTTAGCAATTTATTTAATCACAAATGTGACAAATTGGGAATGTAACTAAATACCTTTTTACTTCTTCAGGTGATTAAATTTCTCCTACCTTTTCAAATAATGCATCTATAGTATAATAGCCAAAAAAATTTATTCTAAATTTTTAATTAATATAGCATGAATACCAGTTAACACTCTGTCCATAGTTAGGTAAACAGTTACTTTGCGGAAAAAAAAAAGCACAAGGAAAGAAAATCTAATCTTTGATTAATAACGACATTTTTGATAAATTAGAATGTTTTATCACACTTAAAGTTTTTATGTACAAACATGCATGAGTCAGTTAAACTCTCCACTTTGACTTTTATCCTTTACCTTGAGTGGTATTCCAGTTTCCTTAGGAAAGTAGATTTGGAAGACATCAGTTGATGTTTAAATCATTACAGAAGGAAGGTCCAAAAGGAATAGGACTGAATGCAGGCCAAGGTCTAAGAGGTAAAACCTGGGGAATATTAGTGTCCAATTTCATCACAGCACTTGATTCGATCTGACCTCTCTTGTTAATCAGTTATTTATTTCAATTTTCTGTCTTCTCGGTGTAGATCCATGAGTGCAGAGACTTTGGCTACTAGTTAACGATGTCTCCATCCATTGCACACAATAGATATTGATATAAGGTGCTTAACTGCATTTAAGAAGGCAGAAGAGGAAAGGGGAGAAATAAAAGCAGAGGTAGAATAGACAGAAGAGGAATCAGAGAAATGGTAGGAGAGGCGAAAGAAAAAAGATAAATATGAAATGGAAGACTGTCCTGTACAGTTCTGCTATTCTATAAAGTGACCTTCCTATTTGCATTCATTCATTTATTCCTGATAACAATCCAAAGAGGTGTATATTATTAACCACATTTTACATGGGGAAAAAAAAAGAAATGAGATTTAGGGGAGATAAAAAATTATCTAAAGAGGGGCCTCCCTGGTGGCGCAATGAGTTGTCTCAGCCTATGAAGCTAGCCACAGCCACTGCAGCATGAGTTCGATCCCCGGCCAGGGGATTCCCATACAGTGGAGCAGATCTCTCCTGCCTTACTTGCTGCTCCCCTCAGCAGTGCATTTCAGTCTATCTGCCTGTTCTGCTCCTCATTCTGTCTCTGATGAATCCTCTCACCACCCCATACCTCTGGCCTACACCCCAGCTCTGTATGCATAAATGAATAAATCTTTTTTAAAAAAATTATCTAAAGACAGTTAAATCCAGTCCAATTTCATTCAAATTTCCACATTTTCCAAACCAGTCCTGCTACTACAAAAAGAGCCTTTAACTAATAATGAGAAAGGTATCAAAGGGGCATGAAGAAAACAAGATTTCAACTGATAGAATGAATAAAATAACAGTGTAACATAAATGGATATCAAGGATAGTTGTATTTAAAAAGCAGTGTGAATATTAATTTAAAAGCTAGTAATTAAATTTTCCATGACAATTTTTTAAATGCTATTTTAGAAATGAATAAATGATCATAAAATATAATGGCTTTGAGAATTTTTTCTTTCATTCAAATATGTGCGTGTGTGTGTGTGTGTGTGTGTGTGTGTATACACACACACAAAACAACTGGCATTGTTAACATTTTGGTAAAGATTGTATAAAATTTTAAACAAAAACTTTAATAATGTAGGAGAAGCTTAAAGTAGTTAAACCAATGACACTAAATAGTCTCCTTTAATAATTTAGTTGGTCAACCCTATTGTTAACAGCACCATTTAAGTCATAAATTAATTACATGATACCTTGTTTTTTTTTAATATAATCTATTATGGTGAAAAGACAATATTTCAACTACAGAGTAAATCCTAAACGTGTTTTTATCTCAATTAAAAGTAAATAACATAAATTTTTGAAAGGAAAGATTGATGCTTAATAAAAAATGTCAAGATTAATGAATAAAGACTAGCAAAGATATAACTACACACATTAATCATATTTCTGCGATAGTCAACTATCAGCTATATAAAAAAAGCAACAGTAGTTTACTAAGTGATGGTCGCTGTTGTAAGTGCTTTAATGTAAACTTAACGGTTCCTAATGATAAATCCAAAATTATAATTCCTGTTTTACACATTGAGAAATGAGGGCAAGAAAAGTCCCATACTTGCTCACTCACTCACCTATTTAGTGGGAGAGCACAGGCAAATCTAAGCAGCCTGGCTCTGAGCTGTAGCTCTTTCTAAGTAATGATTCCATTGCTGTCATTCATTAGTCATTAGCTATGTAACTACTTGGGAGTTTGTCACTATTAGAATACCATTGCCACAGTTACTTCTAAGATGACAATTATTTGATGGAAATGAAATTTAACATTTAAGCCATATTTTTATTTATTTTATTTTATCAATATTTTACATTATCCTTCCTTTTTGTACACTGTATGCTTTCTCCTCTCAGGTGTAGTCCCCATAAAGCCCTATTTTCAAATGAGTAGCTTCAATTATGACCTGCCAATAGATATTTTGAAATTTTTATATTATTTATTCCCTCTATCAACCTTTGCTGAATATATATATCTAGTCACTGCTAGCACCCAAATTTTTGAAATTATTTAATATATGGTTATATACAAGTTAAAATGCAGCCAACAGTAAATAGCTAAATCAATTATTTTGCTCCAGTATCCAATATCCTAAACCAGGTTCTAAATCTAGTTTATCTTTGAGCTGCCTTTCCAACAAAAATCTCGTAAATATTCATGTAGTAAGTTATCATCAAACACTGGTGAATCTCAACAAATGAATATAATTGGTTAATACTTCTTATTTGCATTAATCATAATCATTGCCTATCTTTTTTTCTTTTATTATATCACTTTAGGGCTTAAAGCCCCTTTTAATTTGTGCTAAGATATGAAGACATCCATAGTTTTAAAAAAATTAGATACAGATATTGGTATAGATTTATACACACACACACACACACACACACAGAGAGAGAGAGAGAGAGAGACAGACAGAGAGAGAGAGAGAGCGCGCAAGTACTCAAATAACATCATTTCTTTTAATGTTGTTTTACTGAAGAGAAAAAAATAATCTTCAATCCCAGCCTATGTAGAATGAAATGATGTTACCTGAAGTTTAAAGTCAGTTTCCAAGAACTTATTGACAATGTTAAGAGAGAACTTATCAGATAGATAGATAGACAGATAGACAGACAGACAGACAGACAGACAGATAGATAGATAGATAGAAGTTAAAATTTGGGGGGGAATAAAATCTACAGATACATGCGTGTGCGCGCGCGCGCGCACACACACACACACACACACACACACACACACACACACACGATTGCCCAAGACCTAAGATGAATCTCACACATAAACTCTAGCTTTACACATAGTAATGTTAAAAGGAATTTCACCAAAGTTGTCCTTACATTAAAAAAAAAAAAAAAAAAGGACTGGAAACATGTAACTATGGCATTCCTTTGTTCAGAATCTTCAATAGCTTCTCATTTCTCTCATTGTGAAACATCTTCCCAAGAATCTATAGGACAATATGATCTAAATGGTCACTTCTCTGAGCTCATCTCCCATTACTTATTACCTGTATCTGGTTATTTCATCAACTTTTTACACTGCCTTGAACATTCTAACCCCATGTACTCTCATTGCATTTGCTCCCTTCATCCTTTCAGATCTCTGCATAAATGCCACTTTATCAGTGAAGTCTTCCTTGACCACCCTATATATAAAAACACAACCTAGCACTTCTTTTCTCCTACCTTGCTTTATTTTCCTCTGAAGATTTATGACCATTACATATATACACAAATATATCTATGTATGTATATGTGCATATGTGAATATGTAATATATACTAGTTTATTGTTGTCTCCTCCAATTAGCATAAAAGTCCTTGACAACAGAAAAAAATTAGGCTTATTTTGTTCACTATAGCATCCCCAGAATTTAAAATGCTATCTGGCACTCAATATATATTAGTCTGTGGAATCAATAAACAAAAAAGTAAAGTAACTATAGGCACTATTATAAGATGATACTTAAGTTAAAAAGATACAGAACAACATTGTATGTTCTACCACTTGTGTAAGAAGAGTAAGAAGCATACAACAAATTTACGCTCGTTTGTGTACAATTCTCGTGGAAGGTTACCACTAATAAGAGAATTGGGGGACTAAGGAAGAACACTTAGACCTAGCACATGTACTATCTTATCAGTGAAATTCATTAATTAATGTTTTGCCTTTATCAATAAGAAATACATTAGATAATCAGAAAAACCTACAACTCATACTTAATAATTCAGTGAGTACCTGCTACTTACTTTACATTTGAGTTAAAGTATATTATTAGAAAAAACTGAAATTGGATCTTATGTTTTAACATATAATATACAAAATATGTTTACACATCTTATCTTAACTCAGTTTCATAGAAATTCTGTCTGACAATGTGGGTATATAATAATTTCCTCCTTTTATGGAAGAGAAAAATATAGAATAGTTAAGAAAGCTAACCACAGTTCCAGCAAAGGCAAAGATTAATTCAGCTTTTCTGATTCTTAATTTACTACTTTCCTCAGTGTATTTGATGAGTAAGACTTGGAATTAACATTTATCTTATGTATAAAGAAAGAAAATGTACCTGATGGTGAAAACAGATAAAACTTCACTGATGTTGACAATATGATGTTTCAATTGATATCAGTCCACTCTAGTGCTTAACTATAAATTGAAAATACATTGAATATTACTGTAAAGTGGATTATTACTAAATCATGACAATTTTAGTCAACAAATCAGATATTCATTGAAATGTAATAGAATATGATTTTATTGTTGCAAAAGTTTCTTTTAATTGTGCAATTTTTAAAAAATCAAAGTAAAGGCAATTATCTTGTAGAAGAGCTAACCATATTTTACTCATTATATGGTGCTATCAAATCTAGACATAGTTGCCATATAACGGATATTCTTCAAACAAAAATAACTAGATTACTCTGAAGTTAAAAGGAAGTTCAATTCCTCAATTCAACAGATATTGATTGAAAACTTATGTTATTATAACTAGATACTTAAAAACAAACATGAAGGGAAGTGATTTTGTTTTAATAAATATAATAGGAAAATCAGTCAATGTTTACCAAGGGATCAGAAAATTCTTGGAAGTTCATCACTATTCAAGAGCAGCCAACAAAGAGTTGACTCTCCTATTTGCCCCAGAAGGCAGATTCTTCCACCCTGTAGGGCTAGAATTGAAGAGTCAGGCAAAATACTTGAGTTTATGTACTAAACAATTCAAGATCTCTTCAGAATTATCAGTACATTTAATATGCCAATAACCCAATTAGATAAGAAAGAACATATTTTCTAATTCATCATTTCCAAAAGTATATTCTATTGTACTGTGCTCCCTTTGGGACAATCTCTGAAAAGGGTCAAGTCAGTATTTCCAGAGACACAGAATTTCATACTATATTTCCCCTTTGAGCATTTAATTAAAAGTCTAGAAAATCCTTGAGTCAATTCAACTGTCTCTTTAGCCTTAAGCCAGCACACTCCAAATTCTGGAAGTCATCATTCCTTGTAACACTTCAAGGATACCAAGTACTCTGAATTTTCTACTACATTACTGGTGATTCCTTCTCAGTCTCTTACTAATTCCTCCTTTTCTAGAACTGTAACTTTAAGTGCCCCAAGGTTTAGTCCGTGCTGCTTTTTTTTTCTATCCCTCTCATCGGATGACTACCTACAATCAAATGATTTTCAATATCATCTGATGCCTACATCTCTCAAATTTATATCTCCAGTCCAAATGACACTTCTGAACTCCAGACTCCAAACTAAAAATTTACACTTTTTTTTTGAAAGATAAGCTGAAGTCTTACTCTTCCACATAAAAACTTCTCTACAAAAGTAATCTTTTCATGCACTCAAAATAATTTCCATTCCTCTAGTGCTCCAACTAAAAACCTAGAGTCATCCTTGATTTTTCTGCCTCACACCCCATATCCAATCCATAGGAAGTCTCATGCACTCAACCTTCAAAGCATATCCAGATGGTAAATATACCTTGCTACTTCAGAGCTACCATCCTTGCTCAAACTGTTAATCTTCTATCATCTGGGTTACTACAATAATATACTTTCATCCTCGCTCCCTTAAGTATAATCTCAACATAGTTGTCACAGTGATCAATTTAAGTGAAAAGTTAGAGCATTTCAATCCTCTCTTATAACCCGCAAACCAACTGCTCCACATTTCACTACGAAAAATCATAATCCTTAATTATGTTCCCCAAGGCCATGAAATCTGTTCCCGATTACATCTCTAATTTCTTTCCCTATACTATCACCTTGCCCTTCACTCAGATCTCCTTACAGTATATCGAATAGCCCAGACATGCTCCTGCCTTACAGTCTATGTAACAGATGCACACTCTGGCTAGAATGCTCTCCCCCCAGAAATTAAGTACCTTACTGGCTCCCTGTTACAAATATTTGCTTATGTGTCACATTTTTAATTATGATTATTCTGAATTGCATTTAAAATTGTGTCCCAAACTCTGTCCCACTAGATCCCCAATTCTTTAACCTGCTCCCTTCCTAGTCTTAGGTCTTCATCATCTTTGGATATAATACATTATTTACTTTTCATTAACTGCCACTCAGCAGGGTATATAAGGTCTGAGAAATTTTATTAGTTTTATTCACTGATGTACCCAATACATCAGTAAAGATTCATGTTTGACACATAAAGGTGCTTGACAAATACAACTTTAATGAATAAATGAAACATACTTATTCACAGATAATAGTATTTATGTAATTTTTAATATATATCCCTTTATCTTTAGTATTCGGCCAAAATTAAACCTATGTGGAAAACAACAATAGAAAGGGGATTTGTTCTATCAAAGGTGATTGTATTATCTGCTTCCACATGTTTCTTATATTCCTATAAATTAATAGATGGATTTTAATTCTCATAAAATTAAAGTAAATATCAATGCATCTAAGAACCTGACTACATAACCCTAACCCTGGTTAAACATCTGAATCACCTTGGAATTTTTTTAAGAATATACAATCCATGAACCATCTCAGTGGTATAGTTTCTTATGGCAGTCTTCACAGAAAAGTCAGTGGTTTAGATAAAAATGCCATTCATTAGAAACACATAGAATAGTTAATTATAATTACAATTATATTGTCTCTCTTACTGCCAAACAATGCTGAAAGTCAAACTTTCACTATTTTACATATTATAGGTTCACTTTTAATTTTTCCAATCCTTCCATATTCAGCTAAATAGTCCCTTACTGAATTTTCACCATGTATAAGGATATAATTTATAAAGAGAATTTCTACCAATAGAAATGCTTATGTGAATTTCAGGCTTTCTCGTACTGTCATTTATAAAAAGTGATTAAGCAGTCATTTGGAGGAAAACTGAAAACTTAACATTTTTACCATTTTTTATAAATTACACATTTATGTCATAATTAATTAAAAGATACTGAGTTATGCGAAACCTTCACTGAAGGTGAAGGAAAATTATTAAGTTTTAAGAATTCTGCACTTAAGAATTAAGAGATATTTCTACTTATTCTTAAAACACACTGTAAAATCTCATTAAATGGCAATAATTTGGGGGATGTCCTATTTAATATATAAAATATTAGTCCATTACTTTAAACTACACATACTACTATATCCTTAAGATTTACTAAAGGTATCACTTCGATGAATAATAAGTTAAACATAATTAGTATTATAATTATTTAAAATAAATTGGATAGTATGAAATATGTAAAAATTTATAAGGTGTTTCCATAATTGAGTAAATGAATTCAAGAGAAAGTTTAAAGTGCCAGAAATCAATTTGATCTCATAAATTACAATATTCATTCTACCTGAAACATCATTCACTCATTTGTTGAACAGCTTTTTTTTGATAATTATAAAATAAAGGTCCAAATGATCACAAATTCTCAATAAAATGAAAAATTAACATACTTTAAAATTAAAAGTCTATTTTTTAAATTATACTTATCAAACGGGGATAACTTTCCATCAAATGCCTTAAATAATGCATTTTATTCTTTCATAATAATAATGCCAAAACAGGTCATCTGCATAAAGTATTACCTAAAATAAGTTAGATTAGTCAGTTCTAGCCTATCTGCTGATGAATCATGTTATGAAGTAATTTCACACCTACATGGAGACAAAAAAATATGAAACACACTCAGAACAAAATGTTTACCATCTAAGATTTTCAAAATCCAAGTAAAAGAAAAACAGCAGAAATTCCTCTTAAATAATGCATATGCCAGAGTTATCAAAAAAACATAAAACAAGAAACAGAATGGACAAGTGTTCTTGACTCATATAGTTAGAATCATTTACTCAGGACAGTAAATGAGAATAAATTATAACTCACAGTTCAGAATGCAATGTATAGATGGAATGGCTCAATTAATAACAAAAAAATTAAGTCATATTTATTTCACTACTTATCACATTTTCAAAAGCAATTTTCCCCCTGTGGAAACTTTTAAAGACCTACAACAATCGAATTATGCTGTTTACAAAAATATAAAAGTTACTAAAAGATAAGGTACAGCATCATTAACTTACCATAGTTCTATTTATGTAATATATCCAGCTACCCACAGGGGATACTGAAGAAATTTTACCATTGGCACTACTGACACTTCATGTTAGATAGTTTTTTTCTGGGAATGTGAAAGGAAGGAAATATCCTATCTAAGATATTAATAACATCACTGGTCTCTACACTGGATACCAATAGCATTCAAATTCTGTGATAACCAAACATATTTAGAGACTGCCAAATATCCCTTGGATAGCAAAATAGCAATTTGGTGAGATCCACCAACATAAGATGAAGGAAACTAGGGAGGGAAGGACAAAAGGGGAAGGGAGGATGAGAGGAACTATTTATACTAAGCATTCTTAAACAATTAATAAAATCATGTAAAATAAGTTGAATTTCTAGTTGATGGATTTGAATGTGTTGGTTGCAGTTTAAGGATCAGATTTGTGAGAAAAAATCTTTTTTAAACAAAATCTATGTATCGGTTCATGAAACAATGAACACATCATCAATCTTAACAAAGTAAGAGCTGCTCTTAAGAAAAAAAAATATTTTTTTAATTTCCTTACTTCTATCTTAAGAATAATAACAATCTTCCTGATGTCTAACAGGAATAAAAATAACTACATTTTTTGTATTCAGTTATAAATGTAAGAGAAGAACTTTATCATCTGAATCCACGGGTGGTTCCCAAAAGTGTTGTCATGTGACATAAGAGAACTAACAAGCCTATTTGCATTTATAAAAAAAGTTTAATAGGACATGCCTACTAACAAGAATAATAACTTGTTATTACCAACCAGAATTAATCTTTGTATTATTAATTATTACCTAGATACTACTCTTTCATGTTTCTCATTTGAATATTCTTTGACTTACCATCGATGTAACTGATCGTGCATCTTCTTCATAATTCACTACTGGAGGAGGCTCTTTCCCATCATTTTCTTGTACTTTTTGCTCTAGTAATTCTTTCTGTGCTGTAAACTTTGCCTCAGTGCATCGTAGCTGCTGGACTGAGTATTTCAGCTCCTCAAGTGTCTGTTTTTGGCTTAACAAAAGCACAATACTAAAAGAGAACACATTAAATACAAATTATTTCAAGTTCTTTAAGAAACAAAGACTAAAGAAAACTGTTTCCTTTAAAGGGAAACACATCTTTGTTTTTCATTTTCTTCTATAAGAAAATTTTCTTATATTTTCTTCTATGAATCATAAAACTTTTGATTCTTGAGTCATTATAACAACATGTTAGCATTAAGAAAATAAAAGGAAATGTTTGGAAGAAAAATCCAAATTCTAGATGCTTTCATTTTATTTTACAACTTAACTATTTACCACACAGAGTATGGACACTTAGGTCCAGAACTGAAAGATCTAAAATAAATTAATGTGATATAATAAATTAATTATGAAGCAGAAACATAATGTACTTCAAATCTCAAAAAGAATAGAGCTAAAGTCAGAATTCTATCTACTTGGGAAAAAGTTGTATGTAGTGTGAGAGGTATGAATTTATAGATGGGGAAAAGCTATGCTGACAGACTGAGGATTGAGCTGTGACTAAGAAAATGAGCATAACATAGGCCCCCTAAATTTTTCCATTATCACCAATATCATAACAGTAGGTTTCACCATCCCTTCTTTAGAGAACTACACAGGCCGTATGTTTCCTTTTGTGTCTGACATTTTATCCCTTGCTTCTACTGAGAATTGCAAATTAATTCACCTCCACTAAAGCCAACAGAAAGAGGAGAATATCCAAGAGGACACGCATAATAAAAGATAGGTCAGATCACCTTAAGATGTTTAGAAAGATCTCGCCAAGATGTTTATAATGTTCCTACCCAAGACATATCTTGGTATGTGGATTATTCCAAGTTGTGGTCAATCTAGGTTTTACAGGCTTGCTAGAAGTTAGTACCACTCCTTTACAACCAGAAGAATGGAATATGAGGCTACTGCCCAGAATTAGATGTTTTAACAGAGATAACCATTCTAGGAAAGAAATGTAACTGTATGGAAGGGCAAACATCTAATTACAAAGCATCTGGTCTTCCTTATATGAGTCACCATTCATTGTCATGTGATTCCCCCTCCTCTTGCTTTGAAGTCCCAGGGCCGTTATTCTATTGTGTAGCTCAGAATACATACCCTCATTTCTCCTCGAGGACATTAGAGTTCATGTCTGTGTAGATTCCCGTAAGTATGCAATCAATTTTTTTTTCCTACTGATCTCTCTGATGTTCATTTGATTATTTGATCAGGCAAAGAAGCCATATGGGTAGGGGAAATTTTTCTCCCTCTCCAACAATAGCACATTGAAACCTTAAAGAATTGTGCCATGCATTATAGAACATAAATTATTAATGTGTCACAGACAATAAATTACCAAGTTAGAGGAATCTTCAGAACTAAAGAATAAGGTCAGAAAATGTGAACTTCTTAAACTGAAACTTCATTATATTTGAAACTTCAAATATAAACTGAATAAATAATCATAGGCAAGAGGAAATCACACTAATTTTGTTAATAAATCTAATGCTGATCAATATTTTCAAAACTCAATTCCATTCACATTAAGCAGGGTACAGTGTAAGTGAATGCTTAAGAAAGCCACAGTGTCATCTCCATTATTTGCAATAAGTTTCAGATGTGATCCTAACAAAAAGGTAGTAAGGAAAATCTGGGAAAAGCAGAACTATTAATGAGGAAGACTATCAGTAAAAGACACCTAGAACAGTCAAAAGACAAATAACTCTAACAACAAAGTTAAAAGCAAGGAAAAAAAGAGAACTGTGAAGGAGACAGAGTAAGTCCCTTATTTTGCTATAGAAAAGATCATGTAACAATCACACTACACCCAGAGAGTGCTGTGATTTGGAAGAAACCTATACACTCCTTGGACATCTTAAATCAAAACACACTTTGACAAAAAAGAGATTGAGGGGAGAGTCAAACTCCACTCAACAGTAGGTGGGTGAAGAGAAGCTCCTGGAGTCTTTAATGAAGGACAGGAGATGTAGTTTAACAGGGCTGGCAGCTCAACCAGAGGCCCTGAAACTTGAAAGCTAACCACTGTGGAAGCACACACCTGTTACTCATGGGAAATACAGGCAGAAGAGAAGTAGCACCCTCCACAGGCTGGATCCTCTGTTAACAATAGCAGAGAGAGTGCCCTGGACATTACTCTTGCTCCTGCCACCTAGAGACTGGTCCAGACCTCCTCATGCAGTACACTGATTGTACACAGAAGCTGAAGTCTCAAGTATGCAACCAGAGAGAACAACGATGGCAGTACCACAAACACAAGACACATATCCCTACCATAGCATATTCATACAAGTGGATCAACCCATTAGGCCCCTCCCCAACTCAGCAACTGCAAAAACAGGTTTCATTGCCTAAGGAAACCACAAAAGACTAAAAACCTAGAGCCATCTTCTGGAAAAAGTAAAATCTAAGCCAGAAAAATAAACACATGAAAATATAACATATGGCATCCTGAGATCTCAAGGTATATGACATCACAAGGGCAGAACGCTCCAGAATCCAACCAAACTTCACAGAAGATTCTTATTTAATCTTTTCATCAGAGTTTAAAATGTTATATGAAAGTAATCAAAGATATGGAAGGAAATGCAGAAAAGCAAGTCAAAGTGGTAAAAAAGAACTCAATAAACCTAATCAAAGAGATACAAAAAGATTCAGAAAAACTAATGACATGAGGAAAAAACTGATGAACAAAAAATAAAATTTGAAGCTTTAAATAGGAAAACAAAAGTGTTTTGGGATGTAGAGAGGTCCATAGAAGAAAAATTGTTAGAAAAACCTATGGACACAAAAGAGATGAAGTGGAAGACAGAATTGGTGAATTCAAAGATAAAAAGAGATAAAAAGATAAAAAAAGAGGAAAACCCTTGGAAGGAACAAGTCCATGAAAAGAAAAGTATACCTAGTTATCAAAATGCAATGAGATTTCCACAGAGACACACAGTAAGTAGTAAAATTATCAAAGAGTTCAAGACAAAGGATCCCATCAGGGTTATATCAAATGTTTCAGTAGACATGCTTCAGGCATAAACAGAATGTAATGATGTATTCAAAATATTCAAAGATAAAAATTGCCTGCCAACAGTACCATACCAAACAAGACTCTGTTTCAGATATGAGGGATAAAGTCCCCCAATAAACAAAAGGACTTTGACAACATTAGATCTCCCTTAGAAGAAATATTGAAAGAGCTCTCACATCTGAATTGAAGAAGAGAAATCCACAAAAACTTAACAAGGATACAGACAGACTCAGAAAACAAAAGACAAAATGGCAGTAGCAAGACCCCATATATCAATATCATCCTTAATGTAAATGGAATGAACTCACCAATCAAAAAGCAAGCAGTGGCTACTTGGGAGTAGAAAACAAATTCCAATGTTCTGCTGTCTCCAGGAGACCCATCTGAGCTCCAAAGATAAACATGAGCTCAAAGTAAATATATGGAAAACAATCATTCAATCAAATGGTACCCTAAAAAAGGTGGAGCCATCCATACTTATATCAGATAGACTTCCAGCTTAAAAAAAAATGCAGCAAGAGACAGGGATGGAAATTATGTAATGGTTAAGGGATAAATTATGTAATATTTAAGGGCAACGTCTAAGCACTATGAATCTATCAGCTGCCACAAGTTAAATTCTCAGTCAGGGAGCTAACCCACATGGTGCAGCAGACCCCTTCTGTCTTGCCCGCTGCTCTCCTCAGCAGTGCATTTCAGTAGATCTGCCTGTTCTGCTCCCCACTCTGTCTCTGGTGAATCCTCTCACCAACCCTCCCCCTCCACACCTCTGGCCTATACCCCAACACTTGCATGCATAAATCAATAAATCTTTTTAAAAAAAATACAACAGAAAGATAAAACATTAATGCAGTTGTAAAAAACAAGGAGACATGAAAAAATATATATATAGCAATTATTAAGAAAACAGACACAACAGTAGAAGGGTACTTTAACATCCCACCTCAAATCAATGAATGGATCAACTAGACTGAAAATCAACATGGAAATGATACACTAAAACAAGGAATGAGACCACAGGAGATTAATAGACATTTATAGGGGACAGAACTTTTAAAAAGAAGAGTACAATTTTTTTCAAGTGTACATGAAATACATTTTGAGGCTAAACCACATTTGAGTAACAAGTGTCAATAATAAATTCTCGCTGGCGGAAATTAAGTATCTTCTCCGATAACAATAGTATCAAACTAGATATCAAGCAAAAAACAAAACCAGGAACAAACACTACTATGTGGAGAATAAACAACATGCTACTGAAAGACTAACAGGTTAGTGAAGATATCAAAAAAGAATTCATAAATACTTGGAGACCAATGAAATGACATGAGCTACCAGAATCTATGGGGAACAGCAAGAGCAATACTAAAAGGAAGTGTATTGCAATAGAGGCCCATATAAAAAAAATTTTTAAAGAATTCAAATAAATAATCTAACATTACACCTTACAGGCAGAAAAAGCATAATAACAAGTGAATCCAAAAGCCAGTAGAAGGAAAGAAATAATAAAAGAGTGAGGAAAAAAAGAAATAGAAGTCAACAGGACAGTTAAAAAAAAAAATCAATGAAACCAAAAATTTTGAAAAATAAACAAAATAGGCAAACTTCTAGTTAGGCGCACTAAGAAAAATATGGTTAAAAGTCTAGTAAAGAGAATCAGAAATAAAAGAGACGTTTCAACAGACATCTTGGAAATAAATACGATCATAAGTGATAACTATGAACATCTTTACGACTATAAATTGAACAACCTAGAAGAAAAGGACAAATTTTTAAACCATATACCCTTCCAAGACAATCAGAATAAAACAGAATACCTGAGCAGACCAATTACAAGCAAAGAAACTTTAAAAAGTAATCAAGTCGCCCCTAAAAACCAAAGACTAGGTCAAGATGGTTTTATTAGCTAATTTTAACAAACCTTCAAAGAATAGTATATACATTTCTTGAAATCTTCCTCCAAAATTAAGAAAGACATAATGCATCCAAAAATATTTTATGAGGCCAGCATTACTCTGATACCAACAGCAGACTAAGACATAACATCAAAGAAAACTACAGACCAATATAACTGATGAACATAAATGCAAAATTCTCAACAAAATCATAGCAAACTAATTCAATAATACATTAAAATAACCATTCATAACGGCCAAGTGGAATTTGTTTCGGGCTGCAAAGATATTTCAATACCAGGAAATAAATCAATGTAATTCACCACAAAACAAATGAAAGGATGAAAAATGATATGATCATATCAACAGATGCAGAAAAAGCACTTGGGAAGATTCACTGTCCATTCAGGATAAAAATTCTCAAAAATGAAGATAGATGAGAGATACTTGACCATAATGGTCATATATGATAAACTTAGAGATAATATTCAATGGTGAAAAATGAAAACTTTCTCTCTAAGATCAGGAACAAGCCAAAGATGAAAACTTCCCCACTTAAACACACTGTTGGAAGTTTTAGCTAGAGTAATTTGAAACAAGAAAGATAGAAAATGAATCAAGATTGAGAAAGAAGAGGTAAAACTCACTATTTTCAGACAACATGACAATATACAAGGAAACCTAAAAGACTCCAAAAAAAATGTTAAAAGCAGTAAATCAGTATAATGAAGTGGAAGGCTAAAAAATAAATAACCAAAAATCAGTTGCACTCTTACATGCAAAAAAAAAAATTGAAAAGAAAGAAATGGAGAAATAATCCTACATACAATCTAATCAAAAAGAATTATCAAGACATTACTGTATGAAAATCAATCCTATTTATAACTGCATATAAAAAATTAATAACTAGGGATACATTTTAAAAATAAGGTGAAGAACCTATACAAAGAAAACCATAGACATTGTTAAAAGAAATAAGAAAAAGAAATAAAAAGATATTCACTGCTGATGGACTGGAAGAATTGATATAGGTACAATGGTCCTCTTACCCAAAACATTATACAGACGCAATGTTCCAAAAATTTTAAAAAGAAGAAATACTTCCAAGCATATTTTATGAGGACATCATTCTATTACCAAAACCAAAGACAACACGGACAAAGAAAACTACAGACTAATTTTCTTAATGAATGCAGATGGAAATGTTCAATAAAATCTTAGAAAACTGAATCCAAGAATGCATTAAAAAGATTATGCACCATGATCAAGTGGATTTCATACTAGGAACACAAAGATGGTTCAACATCCAAGCATCATTAAACATAAATCACCACATCAATAAAAAAAAGATAAAAAACATATAGTCATGTCACTGGATACCGAGAAAGCATTCGATAAGATTAATCATGCATTTATAATGAAAACCCTTGAAAAATTGGGGATAAGTGGAACATACCACATCACAAAAGCCATCTACAACAAACATACAGATGATATCATTCTTAATGGTGAAAAACTGAAAACTTTCCACTAAGATCTGCTATAAGACAAGATGTGCACTCTTACCACTACTGTTCAGCATAGTATTGGAAGTCCTAACTAGAGCAATGAGATAAGAGAAAGATACAAAAGGAATCGGAATTGGGAAAAATGTAAATCCATCACTTGCAGATGACATGATAATATATAAAGACAACCTCAAAGACTCCACTGAAAAACTAATTGAAACAATCAGCATAGCAAATAACATGCAAAAATCATTTGCCTTCCTACATAGAAACAAATGGAAGAAATCAAGAAAGTGATCTTATTAACAATCACACCAAAAAAAAAAAAATTATATACCTAGGAGTGAACTTAACAAAGGAAGTAAAAGGTCTATACAAAGAAAACTGTAAGATATTGTTAAAAGAAATAGGAGACAAAGAAATGGAAATACATTTCCTTCTTATGGATTGGAAGAATCAACATTGTCAAAAGGCCACCCTACTCAAAGCAATATACAGATTCAATGCAATCCAAAAAAAAATATATATATATATCAATGGCATTCCTCAGAGATGGAACAAACAAAACTAAAATTCATATGGAACCACAAATGTCCCTCAAAAACCAAAGCAATCCTGACCAAAAAAGAAAAAAAAAATGGCAGTATTACAATTTCAGATTTCAAAGACTATTAAAGACATAATGGGGACCTCCCTGGTGGCTCAATGTATTAAGTCTCAGCACTATGAAGCTATCAGCAGCCACTGCAGCACAAGTTTGACCCCCAGTCAGGGAGCTTCCCACATGGCACAACAGACCTCGCCTGCCTCTCCCACTGCTCTCCTCAGCAGTGTACTTCAGTAGATCTTCCTGTTCTGCTCCCTGCTCTGTCTCTGGTGAAACCTCTCACCAGCCCACACCTCTGGCCTACACCCCAGTTCTTGTATGCATATATAAATAAATCTTCAGGAAAAAAAAGCCATAATAATTAAAATATCATAGAACTAAACAAAGGAACAGATAGACCAATGGAAAAGAATTGAGAGCCCTGAAACAAACTATACAGACTGTTAATATGACAAAGGAGTCAAGAGAATATATGAGAGAAAGGAAAGTCTCTTCAACAAATGGTGTTAGGCAAACTGAACAGCCACATACAAAATAATGAATTAGAACACTATCTCACACCAATAAAGAAATCAATTCAAGTGGACAAAAGACTTGAATGTAAGACCTAAAATCATAAAATATACAGAAGCAAACATAGGCAAACACTTAACAACATAAGGGTCAATGATGTCTTTAGGGATTTTTTTCCAACAGGAAGGAAAACAAAATAGAATATAATCAACTAAGATTACATCAAACTAAAAAGCTTCTGTACAGAAAAGAAATAACAACCGAAACAAAGACACCCTACTGAACAGGAGAAAATATTTGCACAACATACATCTGAAAAGGGACTGATATTAAAGATCTATAAAGAAACATACAAGTCAACAAAATGAAAGAACCTACTCAAAAATTGGGCAGAAAAGCAAATTAGAAATTTCTCCAAAGAATACACATAGATGGAACACAGGCACATGAAAAATGTTCATCACTTCTTATCAGGGAAATGCAAATCAAGACCACAATGAGATACCACCTCACATATATGTGAGATTGATCCATATCAAAAAGCCCAGAAACACCAAGTGCTGGTGAGGGCATGGAGAAAATGTAACTCTCCTGTACTGTTGGTAAGAATGTAGACTGGTGCAGCCTCTATGGAAATAAGTACAGAAGTTTCTAAAAGGCTTAAAAATTGATTTACCATACAACCCAGTAATTCCAATTCTAGGCATCTACCCCCAAAATTCAAATATACTAATTCAAACAAAAACTTTCCATTTTTATTGCAACACTATTTACAATAGCCAAGCTATGGAAACAACCCAAGAGTCCAAAAACAGATGAGCGAATCAAGAAGATGTGGTACATATACACAACAGAATACTATTTCAGTGATCAAAAAGATAAACTCACGACACTTGTAGCAATAGCAATGGAGATGGAAAGGGATTATGCCAAGCCAAGTAAGTCAGAAAGAGAAAGATAAATAGCAGATGGTTTTACTTACAGGTGGTCTATAGAGAAACCAAACAAAGGTTTAGATAAAGCAGAAATTAAAATCTAACCCTTAAAAGCTGAGTGTAGAACTGAAGCATTCAGAGTGGAAAGAGTTGGGAAATAGGAAAACAGCAGGGAGGGAACACAATGAATTGTAGTAATAGAATATGGGTGATTTGGTGGGGGTGCACTACCATAAATATACCTGAAGGGGGTATTCCACACTTCCAAAATTCCAACAATAATATAAGTTAATGTCACCACAGTTCATTATTAAAAAAAAAGAAAAATTGATCTACCACTTGATATAGCAATTCTACTCTTACATATTTACTCAAAGCATACTGAAATACCAATTCAAAGGGATATCTGGCTCTGTATGTTCACTGCAGCACTACTTACAAAAGCCAAGTTATGGAAACAACCTAAATGTACAATGAGAGATGAGTGGATTAAGGAGCTATGGAACATAGGCACAATGGAATAATATATACCTATTAAAAACGATGAAAACCTGCAATTTGTGACTCATGATGGAATTGGAGGGGATTACTCTCAATGAAATAAATTAGTAGGAGAAATAGAAAACTGTATGATTTCACTCATGTGGATATAAGGGGGGGAAAAAGGAATATACAAAACTAAACCTAAACAAGAAGCCCTAGAAATCTAACTGTAGGATAGAGATTATTAGAGGGAGAGAGCAAGGCTTGGCTAGCAATGGAGGTAGAGAACCAGTTGACTGTTGTGAAAGATTACTTGTGCTTTAGTGGTAGGTGTGGTTTTATAACATAGACCTGAGAGGTGTAAATCCACTCCTTTAAATCATATACAGTATTGTAAACCATGCTAGCACAGTAACAAATAATACAATTAAAAATTGATAGATATCGTAAAAATCACAAGCAATAGAGGTGTATATATCATAGTGTCAGAGTAAATTAACTCTTCACAAGTAAAATCATCATGATATAGTAGACATGCAGTAAATATTATTCAATGAATTCCCAATTATATACCTATTTTCTATAATACACATAATCTAAAAATATAGAGGCAAAAATAATAGTTCTTTGAACTTTCAGACTAGAACAATATTCTGTATGTTCACATCTTACCCGTACTATAGCTATAACATCCAACTCTCTTAAAATTTATGTACCTTAGAAGACACATAATTTGAAAGACAGGAATTTTGAGTCAAATGATTTCTTAAAATTTTACATGACTCTAAACATTATGATTTTATAACTCATAAAGTATTTTATATAATAGGTGATAATGGTACCAAACAATGTAAAATTTAAAAAAATCATTTTTGGAAGTCTCACCAAGCATTAAAACCAATTATAATATTATTACTCTTATGTTGTTGAGTCTTAAATGACACATGATTGGTGTATTTTCCCATAAGCTATATTCTAATAAAGGAAAAAATGATCATAAAGAGGAGAAAATTGTTATTATCTCCATTAAATGCATATGCTTTAGAAGTAAAATGCAGATGAATGCATACTAAAGTGACTCTTTGTGTTGATTTAAAAGTATCCCATTACAAGTGGTTGGTTTTACTCCTTTTAACCTATATTTAACCTATATTTTTTAATAACAGTCTGCAAAAACTATATATCCACTGAGAGAGAAGGGTCAAACCAGGGAAGATAAGAACACAGGAATATGGTGATGGTTTATGAGTGATATGGTGGCAGAGAACTAAGGCGACTACAATGAAGTAAGAAAAATCAATTGATTAATTTTTAAAGAGGAAAAAGAAAAATAGCAAAAGAAATATCACTAAATAAATAAATAAATAAAAATGCTAAAAAATGTTGATTTCCTGGGTAAGAGATGAACAAATCTAAAAAAAAAGCACAAGAAATACACTTAGTCAGGACAAGTAACAGTTCTCTGAGCAGTACTTTGAAAGAGAACAGTTGTAAATTTAGCTAAATTTGAATATCTAGTCACAAAATAAGAGCGTTGTCACAGATGATGATATATTTTTCTTCGTAATGTAGAAAGGCTACATCTGCTGATTATGATGCAGGAAGATTTAGAGATCAGAAATTTGAGAAAAAATAATATTTAAAGTTGTATTGGAAGAAAGAGCAATCAAAGACCAGAGGAATCAAACGCATCACGATTTTCTTAAGAGTCTTCATCACTAAGCCCATTCTTAGGGAATGAGAGCAGGAAGTTTATATGACTTAGTCAGAATTAGTGGTTACTCAAAGAGTAAACACTATTGGAGATGTAAACAATTACCAGAATAGGTTGGAAACATTAAATTTTTATCAAATTAAAATTTAAATATTAATTTAAAAACATAATCAGTAAAAACAAGATTATACCAAAACAAGTAAAATCTGATGATTCAGAAAGATACTGAATATTTGCAAATTCATAAAGCAAGAAGAAAAACAGTACTAAGACAAAACAGCACAGCAAATCTCAGAAGGATTTTTATTGGCAACAGACTACTATTTGATAAAAGTAAAGATAGCTTTTAACAAAATTTTTCAGAAAATAGTTCTAACTATTAGAATATTAAGACATGATTGGTACACATATTGATAAAAATAAAAAAACATTTTTAGAGACCTAGAAAGTATGAAAGTACACAAATTTATACTTAAAATGAAAATTTTAACTTCCAAGAATTTTACATCCATAACAACATGTCACTGAAGTATTACTGTAAAATTACATTAATTAATTGTCTTCCTTCAAACTAATTTTGTTTTACTTACTCAGACTTCTTTTCATAGGTCTTAGATGATTCCTCAATTCTTTTTTCTAACTCCATGACAGCCTCCTCCTTATTTAAAAGCATCTGCTGTGTCTGCATAAGTTCTTCTGCTAAAGTTTTCAACCTAAAATGAACAGTTTCCTCATTATCAAACAACACATTAATTATATCAGCATATATCCATATGTATATATAGATATATATACACACATATATCCCACACATATATCCAAATTAGTCAGAGTTCTAAAGTTGCAATCCAAAACAGTAGCCAAAAGTAATTTAATTTAATGTAAACTAAATAAAAGTGAAATTTCAACTCCTCAGTTACATGAACTGCATTCCAGGTGCGGAACATGTGGCTAAGGGTGAACATACTGGACAGCACAGAAAAGAAAAATTCAATAATCATTGCTCAGTGATTGTTCCAGCGAGTCTTATTCACTAAAAGGAAAATAAGAAACAGAAAATAGAAGAGAACTAAAACAAATAAATACCTATTCTGTTCCAGGAAAACAATACAGTGAAAAAAGCATGCTCTTGGTTTTCAGACAAATAGGTATTTAAATTCTGACTTTGCCATTATTTCTCTCAGATCCTAGGTAAGTTACTTAAGCTTACTGACTCTATTTTCTCATTTGGAATCTGGGTGTACAAAATGCCTCAAAGCCTTATTTCGAGGATCAAATGAATTCAAGACTATAAACCTAGTGGGCAATAAGTAAGTGATATCTACTATTATTTTCTTAAGTGACCATATTGAATCCTCACAACAACCTATGAGATAGATACAACTGCCATTATTTTAAAGAAAAAAAGTTAAAAAACATACAAAAAGAAAACACATAGATTTAAAAATAGATAGATTTAAAAATAATTAAATATGCAAAGTAAATATGTACTCACGTGCCAGATAATTTAAGTAAATAAAATGCATTTTATGTTTCTACTACAAAACACACAACTAAACTATCACATTAAAATTTTTATCTATGGTCTTTTAAAAAAGATATCACTCAAAATATAAAATATAAAAGAGGAAATATTAAATTGAAGTCTATGAAAATTTTAATGTATTTAAAGTTTATGAGATGATAAAGTCAAAGCAAAAGTGAAACTGTGAAAAAATATTTATAGTGGAATTACAACCAAAACTCCTGTTCATGCAGAAAAACTTAGGGAAAAAATAGCTTAATGTAAAACTGGACAAACAACAAACTGCTATGGACTTATCCATATTCTCTCTCTCTCTTTCTCTCTCTCTCTCTCTCTCTCTCTCTCTCTCTCTCTCTCTCCCCACACGCCCCCCCCCACAATTCCACAACTCTGAAGAATAACTTGTTTAAGCAATCAGACTTATTTTACAAGAACAATAGAAGCAGACTTATTCAAAACATATATATTTATGTATGTGTTTGTATGTGAATACACCAAACAGATGACTACAAAACAAACTTTCATAGTCTACTAGTGTGCTATTTTAAAGGAGGTAATAGAATTCCAAAAAAGCCTTTCATATTTATTCTTTATATCTATGTGATTTGAATCTCTTATAACAAATGATTTAATTTTTTCATCACTGATTAATGATAGTATGGATGGAAAAGGCAGATATATAATGAAAAGAACTCAAAATACAGCATTCTAGATTATTTCATTTTTGTTTGCAGTTAATAACAACAAAATAAATCTCAGTTACTTTCTGAGGGCATTATACTATACCAGCAAAACATTATCAATGATGTTTATAATAATTATCCAGCTTATCAGGGAAATAATAATTTTAATCTGAAACTTAAAATATATTTCTCAAAGATAAAATCAAATACAGTAAAATTATACTTATGAACTTGATGGTGATATAAGATTCAATTATCTGGAAAACTGAAAGATGGAAAAGTTATAGCATACTTAATAAAAGAAGACATTATTGTATTAAAATCAACCCATTTACTGATTCATCAATAAGAATTAAACTTAACAAAGCAGGCAAGGGAACTGTACAATGAAAATTGTAAGACACTGTTAAAAGAAATATAAGACAAAAAGAGGAGGGAGCACAATGGACTATGGCTGGACTATGGATGCTTGGGTGGTGGGTGTGGTGTGGTAACAACACCTGAAGGAGAGATCCTATACCTCTAAAACACAAACAGTGTTGTAAACCAACTTAGAGAGGAAGGAAAGAGGGAAGGAGGGAGGGAAGAGAGAGGGAAAGAGGGAGGAGAGAGGGAAGAAGGAAGGAGAGAGGGAGGAAGGAAGGAAAGAAGCACAAGAAATAAAAAAATATTCCCCACTCATGGATTGAAAGAATGAACACTGCTAAAATAGCCATTTTATCCAAAACATTTTATACAAATTCAGTGTGATCCCTCTCAAAGTTTCAACATCATTTTCAAAGATAAAAAGCAACCATTACTGAAATTCACTTGGAACCACAAAAGATCCCGAGTAGCCAAAGCAATTCTGATAAAAAGAACAGAGAATCATAATCTCAGGCTTCAAACTATACCAAACAGTATGATATTATAATAAAAATAGACACAGCTCAATGGAAGGACTGAGAGTCCAGAAATAAATCCATACTTCTATAGATAGTTAATCTATGCCAAAGGAGCTGAGTATACAATGCAGAAATGAAATTCTCTTCAACAAAAGGTGCTAGGAATACAGATGCAATAGAATGAAACCATATCACTATTTCACAACAAATACAAAATTAACTAAAAGTGAATTAAAGGTTTGGATGTAATTCCTGAAACCATAAAACACATACAACACAGGCAAAACACTCTACAACACAGATTCCATGGGTGTTTTGGGGAACTGACTCCAATAGCAAGGGAAACCAAAGCATAAATAAATGGGACATGAACTAAAAAGCTTCAGCACTGAAAAAGAAACAATCTTTAAAATGAAAAGATATCCTACTGAATGGAATAAGGACATTCATATATCTGTCAAGGGTCTAATATCCAAAATCTACAAAGAATTAATATAGGTAAACAAGAAGAAAACAAATAATCCAATCAAAAATGGGAAGAAGAGCAAATCAGACACCTCTCCAAAGAGAATATAAGACAGCAGACACATGAAAAAAAATTGCTCATCATCACTTATAATGAGGTAAATATAAATCAAAACCACAATGCGATATCACCTAACATCTGAGATAATGTCCTACACCAAAAAGACCAGAAAAAAGTGCTATTGAGGATGTGGAGACAAGGAACCCACATACATTGTTGGTGGGAATACAGACTAGTCTATTTCCCATGGAAAGCAGTATGGAAGTTCCCAAAAGATTAAAAATAGATCTGTCATAAGATTCAACAATTCTACCTTATGCATCTATCTGAAATATACAAAAACACTAATTCAAAGGGATACATGCACTCCTAAGTTCAATGTAGCGTCTATTAAAATAATCAAACTATGGGATAATCTAAGTGCCCAAGAACAGATGAGTAAATAATGTGGTGTGTATATGTGTGTATGTACATGGGTGTATGTACATACATATAATACATACAATGGAATACAACTTAGGAACAAAAAAACAATGATGAATTCTTAACATTTGCAACAATATGAATGGAACTACAGGTGATTATGCTAAGGGAAATAATTCAGTAGAAAGACAATACTAGATGGAATACAGAGAGATAAAACAAAGGGTCAGATGAAAAACAAACAATAGAAATCTGACTGTAAAATTAAGGCTACCAAAGGAGTGGTGGAATGGTGGAGTTTAATGTGGGAAAGGGGTGCAATGAACTACAGTGTAGGACTATGGGTACCTGGGGAGTGGATGTGGTGTAATAACAGACATCTGAAAAGATATGAATCTATACCTCTAAAACATATACAACGTTATAGAACACTATCACCTCAATGAAAAAAATACAATTTTAACAAGAAAAGAAATAATAGAATTAAAGATCATTCTCAAGAAAGCTGTATTTCAGATTCTGATTTAAATTATTAAATAATTATAAAGAATTAAATAAACAGACATAATGTGGTGGTGTTTTAAAACTCTGCCTTATATGTAATCTGTACTCTGCTTAGGAGTCTGAAACACAGGACCCTACCTAGAACTTGTTCCAGCTACTTTCTGTTACCCCAATCTGAAAGTAACAGAGGAAAGACCAATTTCTCACTACTGCCTTGGCCATGTTACATTAAAGCTGAATTGACAGAATTTTTCCCTCAGTTACCTTCCTCTCTTCTGTTCTTATCCTTCTCTCTCCAAATTGTAAGATGCAGGCACCATGGTAAACTCATCAACTCATCATATCTCTTCCACTTACCACAGTCTCTTGCAGACAGTATGTGCTCAACTCAGTTCCCTACCCCCTCTTTTTTCTCACAAGAGTTCCACATATTAAGTCTTTTCTGCAATTCCCTAATAATTCCCAAGACTCCGGATTTTTATCATTCTAAATTATCTATGAAGTAAAACCAAAGATAGAATTCAATCAGGGGACATTATACCTTTCATCCATCAAAGAATTCTAGAATTCAACAGACACATAAACCATTACTAGAGTGACACAGTGAGGGAAGCATTAGTTCTCTGTATGCGTGTTTACTGCAGAACTGACTCCCTTTCATCAAGTGAAACACTACACCTTATCATGTAAGAATAAAAGAAGAATTTGTGTTTACAACTCTATAGTTCTACTGTATTTTATAGAGTCTATTATTCTGTTGTAACAGAAACCAGTCCTAGAACCAGACACCCAATATTTATTTTTCTTAGCTTCCATTTCCTCCTCTAATAAATGGTAATTAATTGAACATTTACGAGTGTTAGAGTTCCTGTGACTATGATGCATGTATTTAAAGTTCCTAGTACATATTTTAAAGCACAGCATGTTTGCTTTAAATATAACATTATATTAATAAGCACTTTTATTAGTTTCATGAGAAACATTATTCTGAAAAGTAACTTTAAATTTCTTCTTTTACTTTCTTGTAATATTTTGTTAACAATTTGGTTCAAAAAATAATGTTTCTCCCAAGGCAGATGTAGGCCTGAATAGATTTTAAATATATTCAAAACAGATTATATTTCTATTTATACATTATTCACAACTAAGGAAAAATAAAGGAATTTTGTAATCACATTAAATTAAAGGAGGACTTACTCTATAACAAAATTCTTTTTCCTTTCACAATAAAATCAATTTCAAGAATTTTAACATTTTGGCAATATTAAGTATCTTAGATCCATGAGAAAAAAAATGTCCGCTTATATTTCTTTGTTACCAATGGAGTTCATAGTTACTGCTTAACAAAAATTAACTGTAAGTGCTCACTTGTTAATGTAGATATACAATGGCTTTGTATGTATTTCATCTTTAAAAATGCCATTCACACAGATGGGTGCAAACAAATATCTCCACTAGCATACGATTTTGAGCATACTTACTGCTTTGCAGGCATTTATAAAATTATATTATATTGCAGACTCACTCTAATTGGAAGTTATGTGGGAACTACTAAGTTGACAAATGGATCTTGAAATGTAGAAACATTTGCATCAAGGTCCAAAACACTCTGCTGGAAATGTATTTTCATCTCAGGAAATGCATCAGCTACAAATTTGGTGGGAATGGTCTTGTTTTAACACTTGAAAATGAAAGAATTATATATAAAACAGCCTGACATTACTTGAGATTCAAATACATTAGTTGTCAAAAGAATGACTGTACTACAATGTACATTCTGAGAATAAGCACTATTATTATTATTATAATACCAAGTTTTCAGAAGAAGCTAATATTCAAAAAGTTTTGGAATTCAGGGGTTGAGACAAATTCTGATTATTATGAAAAAGTCAATCTTGACTCTAAGCGCACACACACACAAAAGAAAACAAAACTTTACCATTTCCAAATCATCAAAGCGGACATTCAGTTTCAATTCCTACAAAAAATCATGGAATCAATGAAGGTCAAATTTACAAGAGCAAATAAACTCTGTTTACATTACTAGTATAATCACACGTGATTAAATTCAAATGTTCACCACAAAATACCTGCTGATGACTAATACAGTGAATAGCCATAGAATTTAAATACCTAACATTTTCACAAACTTAGTAAATTTATCCAGTTAAGGCTCTTCTTGATCCACATATATTTTTAACATCATCAGCTGAAATACATTTTAACAGATTCCACTTCAGTTTATATTGGATTAGAGCTTTCACAACTTCTTGGGAAACATTACTATACGTGCTTGTTCTCTACAGGCTATTTGTAAAGAGTAATTCTACCGTCACCTCAAACTTGATATTGACTCCTCAAATAAAGATTTGAGCAGTTT
The DNA here is from genome assembly GCA_004024925.1 of Scalopus aquaticus. Lineage (NCBI taxonomy): Eukaryota > Metazoa > Chordata > Mammalia > Eulipotyphla > Talpidae > Scalopus > Scalopus aquaticus. The sequence goes on from PVIJ01008715.1 coordinate 53,654, forward strand.
AGATAACACCTACCAATTCATTTAGAGCCAGGAAAAACTTACTGAAATCATTTGTTTCATTATTTTTTTAAGTAATTAATGACATATTTCCTAATGTCTGTAACTCATCAAATAAATGTTCTCACTGAAAGATTAAGTGTCATAAGTTTACTTTCCCTGGACATATTTATTCAGTTATTGCAATGAAACACTTTAATTAACTCACCACTGATAAATGGCTTTCCTTGCTTTGCTAACAAGAGTCATCCAGAAACTCATTCTAGTTGTATCCTCATTTGCATTTCTTATTTTTCTGAAAAATTTCAGTTGTGTTAAGGCATTTCATTATAAATTTTCTGATATTTCTAATTAGTGCTATCCCATAAGTTGGCAATAATGAGAAAAGAGTGTTCCCTCTAATCAACATATATTATTTTAACACATTGATAGTGCCATTGCACAATAACACAATGCTTTGCCATCAAATTTGGTAATAAAATAATCCACAGTCTGTTGTGCCTTAACACTGCAACATTGTAAAACCCCTTTTCTTTTCTCCTTTGATATGATAGACATGGATAATGATAAAACACTAAATACAACGCTGTAGTACAATAATATATGTGACACTCAAAATGTTGTTCAGCTATCACTGTCTTGCAGTGATCTGTAGTACACCAAATAGCAGAATGATGTGATGACAATGCCACAGATGATCTGTCACAACTGCTCCACTCTGCCATTGTAATAGGAAATTAACCATTGACAACACGTAAAGGAATGAACGTGGCTGTGTTCAAATAAAACTTTATGTAATCATGTATGCACATTTGAATTTCATATGATTTCCATGTGTCGAAAACAGAATTCTCTCCATTTCTTTTTCACCATTAAAAATGTGAGCTACTTAGCTTAAAGACTACACAAAAATAATGGCAAGCTAAACTACGTCCATTGGTTGTAGTTTGCAAACTTATGTCCTACGAAAATTAAAAGAATTACTTTTCTACATAGACAATTACTATTCTTCATTTAGTGTGGGTCTGCTAGACTTAAACGACCTCCATGGCTGCCATTTTGTCTACATGCAGTTCTGCATTCAAATACAAGGTCAGAACAGCCTGGTCAATCAGTTATCAGACCTAAAAGAAAGTAGTATGCCAGACCCTGCAAGGCTCCTTTCAAGATAAACAAGAGCAGAACTTTTGATCACCCTGGCCCAATGGGTCCACATCATGAGGTATGACTGGGAAGCCTGGGCCATTGACTGTGGTGTGACTTTGCGCCCAAAGACTGATTAGTGGGACAGGACGCCTTGTTGATAAGATTGGAACCAAGGGTGGAGGTCTAGGACCCATTCCAATACTGGGTCATCAAGCATAAAAAAATTTCCTATTCAGCAGACTCACCACCCCTGAAGCCCTAGAGGACATAAGCACATTTTTAGATTTCACACATCCTTTCTCTTTGCTCTCCTACCCTAGCTAATTGATGGCTGTATGATTATTCTATCAATAAAAAGGCCAGGGTTCTGCTCTTAGGGTAGCAGCCTGCAATGTACAGCGTGCTCCACAACTCCCGTTTCTTTGACAGTATGGTGTTGCTAACAAAAAAAATTAGGACATCCTATTTATATTCCATTCTGAAAATTTAAACATATTCTGACTGAGTTTTTTAAATGTACTAGGAAAAAGCCTGAGGTTGGGCTTTTTTGGAATATAGTCTCTCAAATTCAAATGTATTTCTTACTGACATACAGTAACAACATATAATAAAGAGACATAACTTGAAATGAGAAAATTGAGTAAACAAAAGAGCTAAGTAGAACCTAAATACTTAACCATTTTATTAGAGTTAAACAAATTTTTGGCAGACATGTCAATATTCACATTATTTGGAGATTACTTACTATCTATAAGTTGCCTCATTGAAACCACTAATGTAGTGATTTATAACTCTATTTAACCTGTTTTAAGTTTGCAATAGTTTACAAATGAAAGCCTCAGCTATCCGAAATACCAAAACTTAAAAATAGTACCAATGTGTGAAATTTAATAGATTTGATTTTTTCAAAATATTTTGATGAACAAAAATTACTGAGCCCCAAATAGCAATTATATTAAAAGAAATATATGCATGTATATTTTTAATAAACTGATGTTTAAAGATCAATAAACATTTCTTCCAGCATTTGGCAAAGAAGGAAGACACGAAAAATAGATGAGAGCAGGGTATTAGAGAGGATAGAGAGAGGAAGTAGATAATAGAATGAAACAACCTTATATTCAAATTAAAACATAATACCAACTAAACAGAGATGGGGCAGGAAGTACACAATCTCAGGTGTTCAATGCTAGCAATTATGAGAGGTTGAGAAATAGCACTCTACCACATCATGATCTACCACAAAAAAGAATTTTCTATAAATAAAAATAATCCTACAAATGAGTTAACTTTTCTATACAGAAATGCCTTTATCAATATTCTTAGTTCATAAATAACGAGAGAATGATTTAAAAAAAAAGCATTGTGTCACATATTTAGATGGGTAAATGCAAAACTTTGTCATTTATTAGTATGTCATTAAATTTGTTTTCATCAAGCCTGAAAAGTGGTGAGGCAGCTGCAAAGTATAACCTAGCTTAGGATATATAAATACATGTGCAATAATCTCATTTTTAGAAAATTCTACATAAAGAAATAAACAAAACCAAGAATATAAATTATTTAGTTTACAAGTTTTAACTAATGAAAACAACAGCTTTATGTTACATATACAAAGAAAAATGTTATCTTTTTAAAATGAGCAAGGGCATCTATTCAAACTTCAATACCCTACAAAACTGGCCCAGAAGTGTGACAGATTGGGGGAGGAGGGGGGAGGGAAACTAGACTCAAAAAGAAGTTCAAACTAGACTATAGTGAAAATGCTACTTTTTCCCCAATAATGCTATAAAATGTTAAGAATATATTGATATGTTCATTAAAAATGTTTAACAAAAGGGTCTCCCTGGTAGCACAACTGATTGAGGGCAGCGCTGCGGAGCTTTCCGCAGCTGCAGCGTGAGTTCAATGCCCGGCTGGGGAGATTCCCACATGGTGCAGCAGACCTCTCCTGCATGGCCCGCTGCTCCCCTCAGCACTGTATTTCGGTTGATCTGCCTGTTCTGCTCCCCACTCTGTCTCTGGTGAACCCTCTCACCACCCCAGCTTGTATGCATAAATAAATAAATCTTTAAAAAAATGTTTAACCAAAAAGTTCCTTAAATATGGAAATTAGATATTCATATACAACAGGAGTCTTTAGCTATTTTGAATAATGAAATCCTTTGAAAATTTTCATTGGCCCTCTCCCACAAATTAACATACTCATATTTATAGAAAATTTAGTGGACAGTGACTGAAATTTTCAAAACTATGTGCACATTAAAATGACCTACAAAGTTTATCAAAAATTGCAATGCCTGGATAGTACTCTCAGAAAGTCTGATGTAATTGTTTTAGGTGGGTCCCAACATCTGCATTTTTTAAGCTCCCCATAATGCCAATATGAAACTGGAAATGAGAGCTACTGTTCAGGAATTCCCTAAAATATCTACATAAAACCATCTTCATTAACTCACTCTTTTATTAATTAATCATTTGCAACATCTGATACCTAGCCAAGAAATTTCAAAAGTCCAAGAAAAATGCAATCTAGTTTTTCTCTGTTTCTTAGTCACTACTAATCAGCTTTCTGGTAGATTGCCATCATGACTCCTATTTACAGGAGTTAAAAATGAACGATTCTCACTTCCAAACTGATGTAATCTTTCAGAGTATATGGGTGCTGATCACTTAAACAAACATAAATAATTACAAAAGAAAAGAAAAATATTTATCAAGTTCTCCTTAATACCATTTCTCAACAAAGCATTAGATCTCTTGGGCAAAGGAAAAATACAGAGGGCAGGCAGTAAAAAATTAGCATTTTCAAATAGACTTACTGAGAATGTTCTATTCTGAAGCCATAAAAGCAATGTGATTAGGAACAAATGTTCAGTGAAAGAATGAGGAAATGACACAATGGAGGAGAAATGAATATTCTGGAGAGATTCAAGCCAACAATAAAACTAGAAAGAGGTGATAAGTAAAACCACACTGATTTAACATTATTATAAATGTTAGTCCTGCTTACTCCATCCATTCAATTCCAAGATATGTTACATACACACACACACACACACACACACACACACCACTTTGTAATAACAGACTCAATCAATTAGTATCATTATGTAACTTGATTTTCTCTTTATCATACATTTTCATGGAGACATTTCTATGCAAGCCTATACATAAATCTTTTTCTATCTAAAACCTGCAAAACATGGAAAAATTGTGGATATAGTGTGGAAATACCATAATTCATTTAACTAAAACTTTAGTGATAAAAATTTAGGGTGTTTCCATTGTTTGCCAAAATAAAGGGACAGTTTTGACACTTTTATAGACCTTGGTCTCTATCCGAATAAAATATTTATATATGTAATTTCTCAAACACTCATTAACATGCAGTTATTAAAGTAAGAAAATTAAGCTTACAAATTTTCTTAAAATCTGAAATATTTTGACTATACTGAATTTTGTGTATACTGAATTTAAGAATTAAGGTGACATAATATTTCACCTTGCAACTTAATTTTCTTTTCCTATTTTGGAAGTAACAAAATTTTTCAAATCTCAAATATTTACACAGATACCTGAAAAAACCTAAGCATTCCACTTAGCATCCTAAATGAATAAAACCTCCCCAAGCAATAACAAGAAGACAACAACAAAAACCAATACATAGATCTAAATATTTTGAGGGATTACTCTAAGTATTCTACATTTAGATATGTATCTAATCTTCACAATGACTATGAGGTAGATGCCATTGTCCTTACAATTTCATATTTGAAGAAAATGAGGCATAAAACAAACAATTGTCCATTTCTCAGAGGTAATAAGCAGTACTGTGAGGATTCAGGCACAGACAACATACCATATAATACTTGTGTATATATCTCCGCATACTTGTAGACTAAAGTCCTAGATGAAGAGTTTCTACGTCAAGGTTATGTTTAAGTTCAATTTTAATAAATTTTGCCAAATTATCCTCCAAAAGTTACTCCAATTGATGTTTTTACATTTTTAATCAAGTTTTATTGATTTACCATTCATTTACATAATACGTAATTTGGGGAGTACAGATTCACATCTCAACATGTGCACATGATGCACTCTTCAGTTTCTTATAAGCATTTTAGGACCACTGATTTCTCCATACCATATGCTACACTGAGTATTATCAAATTATTTAATCTTTGCAATACTAATAGGTAAAATAGCTTCCTTTTGCTAAAATTCGCACCTTTTTAATTGTCCCAGTTTATTGATCATTGTTTTTATTTTTTCAAGAATGACCTTCTCATTTGTCTTATTCACTGCTATTGAACATAATATTTCAATAAAATCAACAACACCCAATTAATGCTTCAGGGAAGAAAAGATGTTATTTAACTTTAAAGCACTAATTATGGTAAAGAGAGTAAATTTCTTCTTGCATTACACACACACACAAAAAAAACAATATATGTAGATTTTAATGGAGTTACCTAATTGTAACAGTGCCAACAAGCAGATCAAATAACTCATTCTTGGAATACATTTCTTAAGGAACACCCACACTTAAACGCATAATTTAAATAGACACTGTTCAATAAAATGTAGCTCAAGTTCTGCCTCAGTAAGATGTAAGCAATTAAATTTCTTATCATATTATCAAAGATTTATTGTCTTTTATTTATTATATTTTTGTTTATTGCTTCATCACCTATAATTATCTATGAGCATAACAGGTTTTGTTCTCATTATACCTTAAAGAAGCAATGTAACAAATTCTTTGGTCACAAAACTCTTCTATTTTCTTTTAGCATATAACAGGTATAGCTATTTTTTATTTAACCATATTATATTCCAATATCTAGATGCTCATTCTATCTTGGTATTTATTAAAATTACTTCATTAATTTTAGTGTAAATTCCCTGAAGCTATTAACCCTTGTGACCTTAAATATAGCAAATATATTTGAATGAATAAATTATTTGGGGGCAGTATATTGATAACGAAATGTAATCTGTGTCATATTTCTTGCCAAGCAGCACAAGAATAAAGAAATAGTATTTATCATTGCACAAGTGTTTATGCTCTGTTGACATTTTCTCCTCTCTCTTGTAGGAGACTGTCCTGTACACAGTAGGATATTTAGCAGTATCATGCCCTCTACCCACTAAAAATCAATAAGCACCTTCCTATCTGATAGCAAAAATGTTCTTCAAACATTGCCAAAAGTCTCCTAGAGATAAAATAATAGAGAGCAAGAACCACCACCGCGGAGAGATAGCTGACAATGTAGCATTATAACTAAAGACAAAGAGAGAGTCCTGTGGAGGCTTCAAAATCATGGGGGCAGCTTTATTATCCTAACATAGCTTAGGAAAAACTCTCTGGACACTCCCATGCCTCAAATTCTCATCAATACTCAATGTAACATGATTATTAATCCTTCATCTCAAACAGGTGATTCAACAAATAATTTGTTATTTCCTTCAATCTCATTTTGTCGTCCTTAAAGATATTTTTTTCAAGAGCCAGTCCGGGATCTTATTATTTAGATATGTGTGAAAATATAATGTTATCAAACAACAGAAAAGAGATTGTTTAATTATATTAGATGGGTACTTTTGGATAAATGATTTGAGGTAAATTTCGCAAAGGTGAGAGAATAAAACATATACAATACTAAAGAAAAAATATTTTCTAAACACTTACATTACTTGTAAACCTTCTGCTGTTAAGTTATTCCACATGATCTCATTTGCCTGAAGATTTTCATTTTCTTCTAGTAAGGAAGTATCAAACTCAATTTCTTGCTCTTTAGCAGCTGTTGTTCTAGAAAAGCATGTCAAATAATTTTGATCAATATTCATATACTATTACAATGCATTGTAGTAAACACCAAAGTCAGAATATTTTTTCTTATGCAAAATTATATTAACAAAGTAAACACAAATAGAATAAATCAAATTAAACTCCAAGCAACAAAAATCAACTCCTATAACTTAAGCCTTAATTTCCTCCTTTGTAGAATGTGGATATTAGCGATTTTCTTCCTGTCACAATTGTAATAAAATAAGATGATGTATGCATGAAAAAGTAATTGGTATATCACACAACATTTAATACAACTGTAAATTCAAAGAACTATATTTATATAAATGTTAAAAAGAAGATACCATTTCATAGGTTAAATATGGATTTATACAACAAATCTTTCAAGATCACACACAATTTAAATAGCTATCATCTTTGAAAATAATGAAAGGCAAACAAACCAATTTGAAACACCCTATGTCCTAATAAGCTCTTAAATATTTCTTATTTTAACTTGGCTAAATACTGAATGGTAAGAAAAAAATTCATACTGCCATAAATAGTGAAGAATGAAAATATTATACATACCTGTGAACATCTATGAAATTACTATATTCTGTGCTAGGGTCTATCTGTTCGACCGACATTTGAATCTCTTTATGGACATTCACTATTTCCTCTGTAACAAGACTGGTTATCTGGCTGTATTCCTCAAATATACCTTTTCTGAAAAAAAAAAATTACAACATATTAAACTCTTACCAAGAAAAGTTGGCATAAAATGGATTCATAAGCTAACTTATTTCATGTACCTGGATAGTCAAGTTAAGGGATTATATAAACATATAGGCTAACAATTTACATTTGAGAGCACTGACACTATAACCATTGTGTCACCAGGGAGACCCTAACAATTTACATTTGATATAATTACAAATTATCTAGAATAAGGCATTCCCTTTTCAAATGTGTATTTGACATACGCAAAATGTGAGATCAGTACTGATCCCTTTGTATTTTTATTTATATGACAGAAATGTTGGATGCCATAACACGGCATCATAAATCAGCTCCTATTTCTTTATTGTTTGTGTCCAGCGTCTCCCACTTCCTCGTATGCCTAATTCCTTGGCTTTCTCTTATTCCCGGGCTGTATAGTTAATAAGTGGGTTAAACTGGTTATATACTTTCAAAAATATAAAAATTCCTTCTTCTAACCTCCAATTAATAGCAAAACTACCATGAAAGTTATTAATCTTATCTAATAAATTCAAAAGGAAAAACCATTCTGTCACAAAGACCCAATTTCCAATTTAAGAATGCTATGGTATTCTGTAAAAACATAACATTACTCATTAGTGGTCTCAATGATGTGTACAGACAAGCTTTACCCTGCATCTGCCCAAAATAATATGACATGGGTTTGTTTTTCATTTCTAAACCACCACTCAAAAAAAAGCAAACAAAATCTCCTTTACCTCAAAGTATCTTCTCAATTACTTTATTTTAAATAACAAAATACTGCTTGGGAACAAAAAATAGGTTTATACTGTTTCAGGCAATACTGGCTTTGTAGTAAATTATAATAAAATGACTTGTAATAATTGCAGAAATCACCTGACAGATAAAATTTAAGGAAAAGGGGAAGGCAGTATAATTTAATACAAGTTTAGTAAATATTTCTAAGGTTATATGTCATCAGTGAAAGCGTGAATGAAACTAATGTAAATGAGTCTATCTAGATAGTCATCATAAGGATGCAACATACATATTTACCTTTAAGACAAATGAAGAGGGGACTCTCCTAACCATTACATGAATAACTACTTGCAACATAGGATCCAATTTCAATGATCTCACCATGCCTGGATTTTTTTTAATGTTAGATATAAAATAACAAATTATAAAGATTATATGCTATAGGAAACTATTACATGCCTCAAAAGGATAGTCTAGTTATAATGACGATACTATTATTAAAGATACATGTCGAGAGTGGGAAAAATAGTGAATCATGAAATAAAAGTAGGAAAAGAAATACTTCTATATCAACAATATGTAATTTAAAGTAAAGATAACTAAAGTTTATGAATTGAACACTTTAAGTAGACATTTCACTATTTATCCATGCCCTTAAAATTTAACATATTCAAATTGACTAAAAATACTATTGTTTTACCTTTTTATTGTAAAAACCGGCTGGCAAAAAAGTGCTCAAAAGTGGCTTATGTTTATCTGTTGTTTTGCATCAATGCATATGGCGAACATGTGTGTATTTGAGTCATTGACCAAAATATACTGTAAGCTCCCTTACGGCAAAATCTATGGCCCATTTATCTCTATATCCCCAAATCCCAAGTTGTGTGCTTTGTATACAGGAGAGCTGTGATAAATATTTATTGATTTTAATGTCAATCAATAAGAAAATGTAAAGTAAACTTTGGGACTCCCTGATGGCACAACAGGTTGAGCGCAGCACAATGACGCTATCCAGAGCCACTGCAGCAAGGAATTCCCTGGCCAGGGAGATTCCCACATGGTACAGGAGACCTCTCCTGCCTCGCCCACTGCTCCCCTCAGCAGTGTACTTCAGTGGATCTGCCTGTTCTGCTCCTCACTCTGTCTCTGGTGAATCTTCTCACCAGCCCACACCTCTGGCCTACACCCCAGTTCTTGTATTCATAAATAAATAAATCTTTTTTTAAAAAAAGCTGGAAAATAAACTTTCAAAAAGTGTTCTCCTTTGTATTTCTCAGTTTCTCACAATTTAAACACTCAACCCTCTGGATACAGATATCTACTTAAGAGTTGATGACTGATTGTTTGCATTCAAATATCCAGCTAACTAGAAGAAAACACAAAATATAAAGAATGGCCATTTTAGGATTAGTTATGTTTTGGAGATGAGCAAAAACTGAAGGGTCACCAGAAGTGAACATCAAGAAAGACCAAGGTAAAACAAATCAAAACATCCTTATGCTAGGTCAATAATGCAGCTTGCCAAATACAACTTTTATATAAAAGCTTACGTAGTAGAGAAAATATTATTAAAGTCATTTTATAAAGGGTTTTATGTCCAACAGGAAATACATCTTACAGAGCATTTATCATTTCTTCTTGCATCTTTTGCAGGGAATCCAAAAGCAAAGGAAGTGTGGTGTCATAATACTGATTCTGATGAAGTTGTGCCCCTTTCAAGGCCAACACATACTGATTATGCAACATATGTAGTTTCGTTGTGGCTTTATCATAGCGGTCCTTGGCCTTTTCTGTTTCTTTCCCTGAAGAAAACATTGAAGAAAATTAACAAATAGATCATTAAAAAAGATTTTCTTCACTATGTGAGAACTGGGTGACCAATGTTTTATGTTGTTTCACACATTTTATGAAACTTCATTAAACAAATATGTACTCAATTCTACACAAAGTACTGTACTATTTATGTCAGTAGTCTGCCCAGAGACTGCCATGCAGGTAAATATTTGGTCAATAAAGGATAATAAACAATTTTTCTATAAAATAGTAGTGATACATGATCCTTCTCATCATCAAGGAGCTTATACAAAACTGGAACAACAATGCACATGAAATTGTATAACCAAGGAAAAAGGAATTTGTAAATTTTAAATTTTGAAGTCTTTGAGAAATCAATAAAAATAATCAAAGTCAGCAGAGATTTTATGAAAAAAACAGACCTTAAAGAGGTAGCATGTTCAGAGAGGTATGAGAAAAGAGAACAGACAAAATTCCTCCATCTAATCTACCCTTTCTGCCCCTCTTCCTTTTACTCAATAAATATTATGAACTGATCACCACCAGGAACTGCATTAAACATTGGAAATCCAATATTTGACAAAACAGAGTCCTCTATATAGAGTCCACGGTTTAGTGAAGTAGAATATTGAGTAAAATCGTGGAAACAAAGAGCAAAGAATAATGTTTAACAGATAAGCAAAGCAAAACGCTCAAAGAGCAAGTTTTAAGGAAGTGGAAGAAATGCCTATATTGGGAGAAAAATTTTACGCTGTACATGACTTGAAAATCAAGTAGAAAAATTTAGATTTGATATGGGAAAAATCTAGGATATGATGATAGTATCATAAATTAAAAATTTTTGATTACTAAAGTCATTTAGAAAATATTTAAAGATTCAGAGCATAAAAGATTGATATAAAAATAAGCTAATTTTTAAAAACAGATCTTCAATTTTCTTGTTAATTATTTAGACTTAGGGAATAACCTGTTCTGAATAATTTTTTTTAATTTTTGTCCTTTCCAAGAATTGTTATCCAAATGTATCTTTTCCCAGAAATAGATCTCCTCTGCTGTCACTCTATTTTAGCCTCAGCACCCATTCCCTACCAATCACAGTCAGAAAAGTATTTCCTATTAGAGAATCTCTCTAGCCCAAGATCAAAAGTAGAGAAAATGTCAGAGTTTTTGCAGGGAGAAGAGACCATGCACAGGCAGAGCAAGAGAAGGTCTTCTCATTACCACCCAAATCCTGAGGCATAGGTTCTACATCTAACTGGTGGAAAAGGAAACAAACCAGCAGACCGATAGAGCTCAACTTCCAACAAATTCTAGTGTTTCCAAGTACAATGGATCCTTAAACTACAGGCTTGCACTACATGGGTCTGCTCACAGGTGGAGTTCCTTGTAAACATACAGTTAAATACAGTGCAGTACTTAAATGTATCTTTCTTTTGAGTTTCTCTCAGTAACATTTTCTTTCCTCTAACTGATTTTACTGTAAGAATACAGAAAATAAAAGTATGTGTTTCTCACCTGTTTATGTAATCAGTAAGGCTTCTGATTAATAACAGGCTACTAGTTAAGTTTTAGGGGAGTCAGAAAGTTATAGGATTTTTGACATACAGTGGTCAGTATCCCTAGCCCCCAAACTATTCATGGTTCATTCATCAATGACTTTTCCTATACAGCCAAACAAAATTATTTTAGAGAGCATTATTTCGAATCAGTCCATTAGCCAGTTCCTGCAAAGGGAAATACTAGTAATTGTTCAAGTTATTCAAAGATGTTAACCAAGATAACCTATTTCATTTTATAATGTAAAGGACTCAATGAGAAAATAACTTAATCACCAGAGTATCTTTCTGAACACCTCTCACAGCTGACTGGACACAGATTCTAACGCTACAGTTTTAGATGGGAACAAATATGTTAACTTAGTTCTGATTGGAAAGAATCAGAAAACATTAACATAAGCTACTAAAGAAGTTGATTTTCTCACTTTTTGAAGTACAAATCATAAGATAACATATATTATGTCATGAACCAGTAAATAAACATACAAATTTTTAAATCTACAACTAAAATGAACTTATGGAATAATTCTTCCCCATACTATGAAGGAAGCCATGGTATTTTTTAAATTGTTATTATATTTTTATTTTGAAAATTTTTTAATGTTCATTCGGAACTCAATTTTTTTGCCACAATAAATGTAAATCTTTAGATAAGTTTTAACTCATTCTGTATGGCACTAGGTAGAAATAAATGTTTAATTTAGCAATAATAAATCACTTCAATATTACTAATCAAAAATGATTAACACCCTCAGGAACACGTCTCTCATGTGTTCAGTTACTATAATAGTTTTTCTTAGAATAGTGTATTTATTTAGCTATAAACACTGCTATTTAGCATCCTTATTATGAAAATGATTACAGAAAAAGCCCCAAACTGTCCACACAATTGACCTATCTCTGGCAAATCCCTCAACCTGCCTCTAAAAATAATCCCTTTTACTCATCACTCACAGAAGTCAAGACACGAAGAAATGAAGCTGACACCCAAGATTCAAGGTACACAACTGACAAAAAAGGAAGCAATCTTTTAGCTGAAAGCTTTCACATTAATATGTGAATGAGAGTTAACTTCAACACCTGCAACAGGGTGCTGGATCAGCCATTTCTAAGGTCCTTTGTTTTATGTTTGTTTGTTTTATTTTTCTTTATTCCACCTGCTAGTTTGAGTTTCTGTTACTTGAAGTTCAACAAATTCTGGCAATTAACAGTAAAACAGTTCATGTACAACTATGCATATAATTAACTCTGAGTAGTGAAGTTTACTATGGGCTGTATGTTCATAACAAGAAAATACGGCAAACATTTACCAGGGAACAATATTTGAGTATTGTGTTCTAGTTTGTTAATTTTCATTATAAGTTCAAAAACTATCGCTAGTAAATTCAAAATACTCCTTAATCATATCAGTTTTTAAAATATATTCCATTTACATGAACTCTATTATTCTTAATTAATTGCTTGAACTTTTTAGTATAAATTTAAAAATCAAGCTCTCCACACAAACATTTTCAAGGAGACATTTAAGTCATTTAAACCACCCATCTGTCCTCTATTTGTACAGATTTTTAAATTACACACCATCCCCGTCTGTTAGCTGCTACAGAATGATTCACTAAATACACAACACTCAGCTCACTAAGATTTTGTAATCCAAAATATCAGAAAAGTTTAGAATTTCCAAAACTTTTTTCTTTATGAAAAATAATGTTTGGCAGCCTGAGGAAAACTATTATAGACAAAATCCAATTATCATCATATTATCAGTGGTTATCAACAAGACTCAAAAAAATTTGAAAGAGTTTTAAAATATCCATGACAAAATCCATTACACTAATACAATATTAATAGTAGCAATAATAAGAAATTCTTTTAAAAAACAACTGAGTTTAAATTTGCATTTGTGGGTATGTTTTAATGTTTTTTGGATTTTTGGTTTTTTGACACTCTACAACTCATATACACTTGTGCATTTGTCTATAATGTATACTTACATGTATATTGACGTGTTGATTGATCTAGCTATACTTCCCTTCTAATCTCCCTCCATTATAAATCTGAGTTTCAAAAGCATGCTCACCTGTCATGATTTGAGAGGGATGCTATTCTACTTTTTCCTGATTTATTTCCAAATAAATACTTTAGCATCCCCTAGAGACTATGCAACTAATTCAAGAAAATGATACTACTGTAGGAAAACAAAATTTGCAAAATAACTTTTTTAGCCCGTCAATTATATATATATTAAACACTATGTAGTATAATCCCTGTCGGAAATAAAGTAGTTTTGGTTCATAATATCAAACATCACAACTTTACTTTTAATAGTTTTTAAATGACTATATTTGAGTTTAATATTAATTTAAAGTACACAAAGTGTATAGATTCTTATTGACATATATAAAATTATACCTCTATCCTTACATGCTTTTTATTTTTTAATGTTGAGAGGCACTAAAGCAGAGCATAGAGCTTTTCTACACGTCAACTAGGAGGAAAGCATCCAATTTTTTCTACTTGACATAATGAAGTTCACAAAGAAGCTGAATTATATAATTCTTTTGCCACCACTTGTTGACAAATCTGTTTAATGTTTATAATAACCCAGAGTGCAAACAACATGTCATGCCATAAACAATATTATGAACCTAGCAACACTCAACTAGGTACCTTTGACATTTATATGAGACAGGCTAGACTACTCATGAAGTTTGTCTAAAAAGTCAAGTATGTCTTATTATAATTTCAGCAGTGTTTACCATTTGTTAAATATCATGGTGGAAAGCCTCCTGATAATAGATATGTGGTTGTTTTGCAAAAATAAAGTACCTGTAAGTAGATTCTGTTTAATTTAGCTAACTATTCTACTAGTCAACATTTTTCCTTTCTTTCAAAACATTCCTCTTAAACTATACAATTTTTAATCATTATTATAAGTTAGAAAAAGATAAACTGGAATTATCTTAATTTATAAATTGTTTGGCTCCAGAGTCCACAAATTTTTTCAGATTAAAGTTAAAATTCAAGCATGACAAGTGAGAACAACGAATGATCTACCTTTTCAATTCAATGTTCTGACAATAGAAAAGCTAACTCAGTTCTCATCTCAGCTGTTTTTATTGAACTGTAATTTCTAATTTTCAATCCTAGAAATTAAATTATCTGTCCTTCTCAATTCATTGGGTTGTGATAGTAATCAAGTAGAAAATTGTTAAAATGAACAACAGCAAAAGCTAGAGAAGGCAGAGAATTTTGGTAATTGAAAAAAATCTTTGTGATAATATGCCCCTATAAAACATTAAAAATTACAATAGGTATATCCATACTGTGATAACTTTAATAAACTTCCTGGATACAAAATTATGATATATAAATCAAGAAATATTTATATACATGTATTATGGGTTTTAAACTGTTCATGATATTGTATTTAAAATTTCAACCTCAAATGCCTTAGAGAACAATTTCTTAACTCTATGTAGTATCATTTCCTTGCATATAGAGATTTATACATTCAAATAACCCACAGACTTTTATTAACTTCTAAACAGAATGATATACCTTGTTCAAAGGTATACTTGTAATATAACCTATGTTTAAATGGAAAGATTCTGATTAGGTAGGGTAGGGGCAGCAATACAATTCTTAGTATTTCACATATCATTTAAAAATATAAAAAAGAACAAAAAGTAGAACAAATAAAGCCTACACCCTCAGCATAACTGTCAAAAAATATCCAAATTTGAAATGCTTGTGAGTAGAAAAATAAACACCAAGTTTCCACAAATGATCTCTTGCTCTTTCATGGCAAGTCTTTGTGAACATGAGAGCTATTCTGAAAATAAAATTCACTCAACAGGGAAAAGAAGAGCTAGCAGCATACTCCTCTAAAACCACCATCAGAAAAATAAGATCCAGTCTACTTGTCAAAGTACTAAAAAAAGCATAATGGTAGATAACAGAAGTCACAACAGAAAAAGAACTTCTAAGTGCATATGAAAGGCCAGAGAAGTGGTCTTAGTAACACTTCAGAGTGAAAAATGGCTAAAATGAAGGAACTTTGGAAAGTACAAAGAGGAAAAAAGAGTGAAGCAAAATCTCGCAGAAACATGAAAGACATGAGCTTTACCCTATTTGTAAGCTACCAAGTTAATTTGCCTCATTTTCAATAATGCTGGCAGAAGACACAAGACTCCAGGGACAAACACCAAAGACAAATTCTTACAATATCATTAGCGTGTTCTCACTCATGAAAAAAAAAAATACAATCAAATGACAACAGAAAAATTAGTAGAAAATATCTACACCATGTAAATAACAGACAAAAGGCTATTAATTGTAACATACAAAAAAAAAACTTAAAACTTTAAGGAAAATAGACCAAAACATTGACTAATAAAAATGGGTAAAAGACAATTAACAAGTACTTTTAAATGATCTTTAAATACATAAAATGACGGCCAACCTCACTCTCTTACTCAAAATAAAAGAAATGCAAATTAAAATTACAACATACTATTTCTCATCTACCAAACTGGAAAAGTTGTGGAGAAATAAGTATTTTTATACACACACACGCACACACACACACACACACCCCACACACACACATTCATATGGTGGGAAGGCAAATTGGTATTATCCTTATAGAAGGAAAATTGGTAATATCTAATAAAATGACATACATATTTATCTTTTAAGCCTGCAGTCACACTGCTAGAAATTTATGGTTAAGATGATCATCCAACAATAAAAGTAAAACATATGTGCAAGGTTATTCATGGTAACTATGTATATAATTGAAAAAAATAGAAATAAACTAATTGTCCTGAAAATACTTGAGTAAACATAATGAAGTGCTATGCAGCAATTTAAAAGGTTAAGATAATCAACCAACAATAAAAATAAAACAGATGTGCAAGGTTATTCGTGGTAACTATGTCTATAATTGAGAAAATTAGAAATAAACTAATTGTCCTGAAAATACTTGAGTAAACATAATGAAGTGCTACGCAGCAATTTAAAAGAATGAGAAAGAAATCTATAAGCTGAGATACTGTGATTTTCAGTATACAATGTCAAGTAGAAAAGTATGAAAAAAAATCATAGCATTGTAGTTTTCTGTCTCAATGATTTGTTCTTTATATATCACAATACTGTCTTCTCAGAATAGAAAAGAAAACTTGATTTTATTATGTATGCTTGAAAGCAGTATATTTCAACAAAAAGATAGCCAGACTGTGAGGGGAAAAAACTGTCATTCCTCTTCACAAGACTAGTCAAGTGTTCAGAAGACTAGTATTTCTACCAAATAAAGGACATTCATCTTTTAAATCTATCCAGATTCCTTGGAGTCTTAAGTCTGTGGTAGACATATAGTGATAGTCTTTTCCTAAAAGTTGCTTGACAAGAAAATTAAAATGAAGTTTTTACAAAACAGTCAACACCATGTTAGTATACAATTAGTGAGGAGGAAATATAGAGATCACCATTACTCTGAATGGATAACGAATCAGTCGTTGACCTCAAATTCCCAGTAAAGTACTGTAATCCCCATTACGAAAAAAAAAAAAAACTTGAGAACTTCTTCAATTTAGATACACCTCCCAGATATATAACCTCTTATCTACATAAGTTGGTATACCCAACCTTCTAACTTTGACTATTACTGTGAATAAACTGTCCTCGTGCTTAATCAGTTCACTTAAATACTAGATTCACCTCTCAAAGACATTGCTTTAGCAATTCTTTCTTCTTCCTTTGCTCTCTGATCAGTGTTTCTTTTTCTATTATAGCATTTTCATCAGCAAGCAAGTTGAAACAGTTCCTAATCACATAAAAATATATCCCTTTGACTACTTTTTTAAAATTACTTATTTCTTCTGTGACTTTATTTCTAGACTTCTGAAAAGATTCATCTACACTAGTTATCAACAGTTTCTTTCCTCTCATTCTCCCTTAAACCTATCCCATTTAGGCTTTCCCTCTATGTCAACATTAAAACTGTTCTTGTCAAAGTCACCAATAACCTACATTGTGCTAAATCCAAATCTCAGTCCTTCTTTATGTCTTAGCAGTTTTCAAACTAGCTGATAACTTGACTTTCCTTAAAATCCATTCCCCAATATTGGCTTCAAAAATAATAAATTTTCTGGTTTTCCTTTCATTTTGGTCTACTTTACTATTTCTTCATTTCCTCAGCTTCTCAAAATTGGGTTCAGACCTAGGACTTTTTTCTGTCTCAACATCCTTGGCAAAGTTATAAAATCACAAGATTTTAAATACCAACTAAAATTAAGATTTACGGTTCTATCCCAGATCTCACCCAGGAACTCAAGAAACACAGATCCAAGTGCAAACTTGACACCTCCAATTAAATGTCTGTAGCGACAGGAGGTCACGGGGCAGGTTATCTATGAAAGCTAAACCAAAACTGACAAAGGAATTATAAAGACTAGAATAAGACATGGAATAAAACCACAAAAAGACAAACAAAATGGCCAACATAGATGCCAATATATCAATATTAACTCTAAATGTAAACGGACTCAACTCATCAATAAAAAGGCACAGGGTAGCGAAATGGATCAAAAAACAGAACCCAACCTTCTGCTGTCTACAAGAAACACATTTAGCCACAAAAGATAAACATAGACTGAAAGT